>BPLR01014239.1:0-48568 GCA_021605095.1 Caerostris extrusa
GGCTAATTTATAGGTGTGATTTGTTTGGAGAACAGTAGTTTTATATTTAGGCTCCTTTGTATCGCGTGTTACCACTTTTCTACTCTTGGTGTGTTATATTACCATATACTGCTGTGTCCAAACAATAAGACCAACCATACTTTTCTCATAGAAACAAAAGCATTTCTTCATCGTCTTTGTACTGAAACAAGATAGAAGCTAGCGGACGTCAAATCAGTCAGCACAAGACCAATTATTTTTTTCGAAAACTCTTGTTTATTTACTCTTCAAATTTATGTCATCGCCTTCAAAGTAACCTCTTCCCAACACAATGCACTTATGCCAACTTTTTTCCAATCCACAATGCATGATATAAACAGTCATCGGCAGGAATGACCTTCAAGGCGCGCGCCAAGCGACTCACGTTGAATCTCTTCAATCGACACAAAAAAGGTATTCCCGGAGTGGTCTTTTCGAGTGAGGAATAGCCAAGCAGACTACGGTGTGAGATATGCGTGGGTTGTGGAATGATATGGATTTCATTTTTGACGAAAAAGTCACGAAGAATCAATGCAGTGCGGAGTCGCTTCTTGAGGTCCAAAATAGAACTGACTGATCCTTTTGAAATTCCATCATCAGCAAAGGTCTCTCTAATTTGTAAATCAGACGGTTCGCAAGCACCAAAGTCTTTAATTGCACTTGAGCTTCGTGGGTTGGAGTTATTTTTAGAGTGAAAAATTTAAACATGATGAGTTATTATTTTTCGTTTACTGTATTCTTACATGTAAAGCAAAGAGATAATATAAATATTAATGATCACTAAAACGCACATTGTAAAGAAATGTATAACACTCAAAAGTGAAATATTAAAAATATATAGACTATAAAGCGAAATATAAAAAATGAAATCAGTATAAAATATTTATTTTAATATTGCGATATTTGTTTCTCTCTCTACTCTTTCACTTAGCTTTTGCAAATCGATGCTCACGCATGCATGAGTTCGCAGAATATAATTTGAATTATTCTGCGAACGCATAACTGTAAACTCATAAACTGAAAACGTATGGCAACATCTGTCCTATATTCTGCAAAGAAGAATATTATTTTAAAATCAAAGCTAATTTTTCTCATAATTTCTGACAGTTAGTTAATTCTAATAATAGATGGACGCAGACGAAGGTATTTGTATTTAATTCCTTGGCCATTATGAAAAATTTATTTTACTAGTGATATTTGTTTACAAAATATTATTTTAAAATCAAAGTTAACTTTCTCATAATTTCTCTGATCCCAATTTTTGAATAATATAGGCGGATGCTACAAATAATGTATTTTTTAATACATTAGTTTTCGCTACTTTTGCCATTACAAATAAACATTATTTGTAAAAGTGTGATAAATCCTCACGCTGAAATATGCGTTCAAAAGCGACACTGGTTGGCCCTGATATACGCTATGTATAAATATATATAAGACTCATCTTAATGTTGATGTTGCTTATCCCCTTGATTTAGAATCCTAAACCAAGTCCAAGTGAATCATGTTGCATGAATAGATCGTAAATGGTTCTTCCTCATTCAACAGTTTGCCTGCCTGACAGAGGGGCACCAATACAATCGATGAGATGAGAGGAGACGCTATGGCCGAACAATGGCAAAGGGTAAAATGTCTTCTCGTCTCCATTGAACGTCAAACTCTTAGTGTGGCCAGTCCTTAGTCTAGCTAAAGCCGTTTGAGCAGATCTAGGACAGGAGCACTGCAAGGACATACCAGGATATTTAACGGCGTACCATGCATGAATTGGTTGGCGACCTCCAAGCGGTATTCACTCTGACTAAAGTCATGGAATGAACCTCTGAAGCTGACAGATTGGAAGAAGAAGCTTTGGGAAGTTCCTATCTTAATAGAATAGGGATACACAGAAAGGTACAGACGTCACTTGTCCATTTAATTTTTTAATAAATGGGATCTTTTTTTCCTTGTAAAGATTTTTAGATATTCGTGATAGATTAAAATAAAAACGTAATCCAGCTTTAGTTTCTTAAAAAAATTAAACATTTAATTATTAGAAAAATATTTTGTTCATTATTTTTTACATTTTATTGCTGATGAAATCGGATCCCTTTAAAAATAATATTGCAAGAATGCCTTTCTTGAGTAAAATAGAATCCCTATTTAAGAATATTAATAACTATTAGTCCCTATTCAAGAATACAGATTCCCTATTTTTATCACTACGATGCTTAATTATATATCCAAAAAAAAGTGATCTAATTTAAAATTGCGCTTAACCATGCAGCTCTGATTATTGTTTACATTAAAAGTAAGTTTGTTTGGAGGAAAATATATTTGTGGACAAACATTTCTGGATAGGAATATAAAAACATGGACGAATGATAAATTCTTAACTAACCATGTTTACGCTTGATTACAACAATCATATACTAAAACACTTATTAAGAGTTATATAATATCAAGCATGAAATTCTTCATTTCTTCTTATTGGAGCAATAGTCCCATGGTGGGCCAAGGCCATTTAGTTACTGGCAGATTTCGAGACAAGATATGTTTCTTTTTACAGGATAATTTTTTACTTGTCAGCCTTATGTCTAACAGTCGTATTATTAGAGATATCGATATCGATATCGTGCGCAGCAGTCAATGTTTGAATAACGCGGGTGGCGTCCGTTAAACACATATTAGACATATGTATTTTTTACTTTCAACATGAAGTAGATTGGCCTTGCCACTTAAATAATAAGTTTACTATTGTTGAGTTTAATAAGTTTACTATTTTTGAGTTTAATAAGTTTACTATTGTTGAGTTTAATAAGTTTACTATTGTTGAGTTTAATAAGTTTACTATTGTTGAGTTTAATAAGTTTACTATTGTTGAGTTTAATAAGTTTACTATTGTTGAGTTTAATAAGTTTACTATTGTTGAGTTTAATAAGTTTACTATTGTTGCAATAAGTTATGTTGTTGCTATCAAACCATAAGTTTACTATTGTTGCATTCTAAGTTTACTATAAGCATGACCTTCGAAGCTATCCGAGAGCGGGGCGCTCGGCCTTCAGGCCTCAAACCAAATTTTTAATGTGTATTATAATTGGTAAGTTATTCTAATTCTTTCTGTTCCTCACTACAACATTTTTAACAATTTTTTGGCAATTCCCCATGTGTTTTTTTTTTATTATTATTATCCTTCTCTCTTTTCTTTCCACCCCCCTTTCCTTTTTTTTTTTTTCTTGGCTACATATTCAGAAAAAACGAAACATAGAATCCATCTTTATAAAGCATGCTATTAAAAACAAAGGAGACTAATTTTTTTTCTATTTGTCTTCCACCCTCCCTCTTCTACTTAAAAGAAAAAAAAAGAAGAAAGAAAAGGAAAAAAAATCTCATTTAGTGAATGGACATCTATTAATAATCTCATTACCGACAGAGGCCGATGGAAAACAATTAGTTAGAGGTACGTGGACCCGGATGCTTCATCGGCATCGAAAGGAAATTTGGAAAAGGTTCGAAGGTTAATGAGAGAAGTGAAAGTGTTCTTTTTCTTTTTCTTCCTTTCCCGAAAGGAAGATTGCTCCATTGTCTGCTTCAAGATTCCATTTCTTCGTCATTATCACCCCCTCTGATGTTTACAAGAAGGCGCTCCTACCACAAAGAATCAGCTGCGCTCTATAAACAGTTCATTCTCTGATCGTCTGCCGATTTAAATGGTGTTTTGGAATAACTTTTGACGTCATGGTTATGGATGCTTTTACTACCAATGATTGCATGTATTATATTCATAAGATTACATATTTTCATGGATATAGATGTTTTTACTGTCAATGATTACATGCATTATACTCATATGATTACACATATCTCAAGGTTATGGATGCTCTTACAGTCAATGATTATTTTTTTCCACATTAAGAATCAGCTGCTCTCTATAAACAGTTCAGTTCTGATCGTCTGCCGATTTAAAAGATGTTTTGGAATGAATAACTATTGACGTCATGGTTATGGAGGCTTTTGCTGTCAATTATTACATGTATTATGTTCATATGACTACATATTTTTCATGGTTATAGATATTTTTACTGACAATGATAACATGTATTATATTCATATGATTACATATTTTCATGGTTATGGATGCGCTTACTGTCAATGATTACATATTTTACATACATAATACTCATACGATTACATATTTTTCGTGGTTATGGAGGCTTTTATTCTCAATGATTACATATTAAGAATCAGCTGCTCTCTATAAGCAGTTCAATTTGATCATCTGCCGATTTTAAATGTTTTGAAATAACTTTTGACGCAATGGTGATGGATGCTTTAACTGTCAATGATTCATATTTTACATATTAAGGATCAGCTATTCTCTATAAACAGTTCAATATGATCTGCCGATTTAAATGATGTTTTTGAAATAACTTTTGAAGTCATAGTTATAGTTGCTTTTGCTGCCAATGATTACATATTTTTCATATATCATATTCATATGATTACATATTTTTCATGGTCATGGATGCTTTTACTGTCAATGTTCACATATTTTCATATATCATATTCATATGATTACATATTTTCAAGGTCATGGATGCTTTTACTGTCAATGTTCACATATTTTTCATATATCATATTCATATGATTACATATTTTTCATGGTCATGGATGCTTTTACTGTCAATGTTCACATATTTTTCATATATCATATTCATATGATTACATATTTTCATGGTTATGGATGCATTTACTGTCAATGATTACATATTTTGCAAATTTTACATATTAAGAATCAGCTGCTCTCTATAAACAGTTCAGTCTGATTATCTACTGATTTAAATGGTGTTTGACGTCAGAGTTATGGATGCTTTTACTGTCAATGATAACATATTTTTTTTTATGTCAGTATCACGCCATGGGTCGTCAATTTAGTCTGGTCTATAACTTTTATTTTTTAAATTTAATATAATAAAATAAAATACTGAAAGCAATGAATATATTGAAAATTTTATTGGTAATTTAATCAAAACATTTTAAATTGTCTAAATGGAGTTTTGTTTTTAAATCAAAATTATTTATCATCAAGAATACTGAAAATAGTCATTCAGTTATAGTCTGTTATTATAAAGATTAGTGAAAGTAAATTTTCAATAAAAAATTAAAATTAGCTGTAAATATTTAATTTTGACAGTTAGTGTTAACAAAGAATGTATGGAGTATGTATTTCACATTTAAAACAAGCACAAATGTCGTTTAATATTTGGCAGCATTTTTTCTTTGAATTTATTAAAATATTTTCGTTATAAGATTGGACTGTATTCGTATATTCCAATATTTCGTTGTAAGATTGTTTCGCAAAAGCAAATTGGTTGGTGTTCAGTAAATTAAACAGAAAAAAAAAAAAAAAAAAAAAAATAGATTAGTTATAAATTGTTATGTTTATTGTATCATTTTCTATTTAAAAGATGTAATTAAAAGAAACATAAAGTATATGCAATGTTTGCTTTATGCATGAAATACATCTTTTATTTTTTATCACTAACTTCTGACAAACTTAGACAGTTAAAACATGTGAAAAGGAAAGGTATGAATTTATTTTCGTAGCATTTATAAAAAAATTAAAATAATTAGATTAATTTTATAGGGAAAAAATTTTAGCAAATAAATAAATTATGAAGTAGTCCATATATATATAAATGCAGAGGCACATTTTTAACCTGAAGCTTTATTTTCTTCATCAGTGCCATCTAGTGGCAAACTAAGGAATTGCAATACAGGATATTTTTTTTATGGATAATAATAATAATAATAATAATAATAAAAAGAGCTTTGAGAATTGCATGCAATGTAAAGTACAAAATATACTAGAACTACAAGTAGGAGTATGCGTTGCATTTAGAACTGCCAAAACTTCCTCAGCAGTTATAATGCGTTGCATTTAGAACTGCCAAGGTATAATTCCATAATTTTTACACTACATGGAGAGTGAAACAAAGGGAAAACGAAAATGCAGTGCATATTTTATTTCGGAAAAAAAAAAAGTTTTTTTTTATTAGACTTTAAAATTATGGATTTTATTAACAAAGGAAAAATATTTAACATATTCAATATTCTTATATTGTTTAATTCAATCATTAATTTTGGACATAAATTATCTTATTAAAAAGAAATTATTTAATGCATTTCAAAATTATGTTATTAAAATAAATCCTATATTTAATATTTGAAATTTTAACTAAGAACCTGTATTTAAAAATTGCATTTTTTAACTCAATTTTAAATTAACTGAAAGCCATAGAGACACATATTATTTTTGAAATAATGATAAGAACCTAGATTAACCGTTTTTCATTATTCCCTTCTAAAAATTCTATCAAAGCGAAAATTAAAAATTAAAATTGCTAAGTTTCCTGTTTTCTTTTAATTATGTATTGTTTTCATTTTAAATAATAATTACAAATTGTTGGGCTCGCTTAAATACTTTCAAATAACAAAAATATTATTGTAATTTTAAAAGAAATTTTTTTGTAGCAATAATAGAAAATATTAATAATATTATTTTGAAGCCCGTATTAAAAAAGTGGAATAATTTATTGTTAAGCATCAGAATGGAAATGAAAATGTTAAATTAAATATTCTGACTATTCAAAATAATATTCTCATATATTCCTTGATGAATGCTGTATTTTTTCTGCGACATTTATCACTATATAATTTATATATATATATATATTGCATATTTGAATTGCCTCTTTAACATTTAATTTTAATATAAATTATTTTAGAAGTGCCAGCAGTTAGTTTTTCAAACCGACTCTCGACTACTTCACAAATCCTGCCTTCCGATTTCGACTCTGACTCCCCATCTCTGTGAGCATCAGGAAAGATTTAAAAGCTTTTCATGTGTTAGAAAGTATGGAACTTTTCTATGAATTTCAAGCAATAATTTTTAACTAGTAAGAATTTTGGCGATAATTTTTGGCGACTATTTTTAATTGACAATAACTTTTGGTGACTATTTTTATTTGGTAATAATTTTTGGCGAGAATTTTTAATTGACGATAACTTTTGACGACTATTTTTAATTGGCAAGAATTTTGGCGACACTTTGTTAAATGTCAAAATCTTATGCTTCCTTGTAGTGATTTTGATGATTATAATCTCTGTGATTCATTATGTAATTGATTTGTCACTATTTATTTTGCCTACACATTCACAGCAGTCTTTAATAACTTGAATTATAATAAAATAAATTAAGATTTAGTTTTACCTAGAGGTCTTAGACTAAGAAATTGGCAGTTCCGTTCTGTAAAAATACCTAGTTCCGTCCCATGTGCTTTAGAACCATAACAAACCGTTATCACAATTCTCGTAAGCGTTATTATAACCAAAGGCTCTGCCTTTTCAAACACCTCTTAAAAACAGCGTGACAACCATTTTTTTCTGATTTGAAAAAATAAAAATTTTATAAAAGTGTCGCAGTCTGATTTTTAAACAGACTCCATTCCGACTCTCGACTACTTAAAAATCCTTGCTTTAGACTCTAATTCCTCACTTCTGCTGGCAAGGTAATTGGTGAAGAATCAAGAAAATTTAAAGGTTATCATGTGTTAGAAGTATGGAACTTTTCTATGATATTCCGGCAATAATTTTTAATTAGTAAGAATTTTGGCGTGAATGTTCAATTAACAATAAATTCCGACGACTGTTTTTAATTGGCACTAACTTTTTTGGCGAGAATTTAATCAACAATAAATTTTTGGCGACTATTTTTAATTGGCACTACTTTTTGGCGAGAATTTTTTAAAAAGTTAATGCCTCTTTGCAATGATTTTTGACGAGTATAATACCTGCGATTCATTATGTAGTTGATTTGTGTATCTTTTGCTGTTTATTCTGCCTACATAGGGACCTAAGTGGCCGAGGTGGATAGCGCTGTAGCGCTCGGTACCACAGGTTGCAGGTTCGAGTCCCGGAGGTGCCACGAATGTTTGAGGGCTCGCAATCCACTTTAAACCGTAGGTCCTGGTCTGACAGGATCGTACAGCGGTGCGGGGTAGTGTTACTACGCGTCCGCAGCTAATCTTCAAGCTACACGTACCTCCTGGGTAATGCTAAGTGAGTAACGTCGTGCAGCCTTGCCTTAAGGCACCACGACAACTGTCTAAGTGTTTTGCCGGCTGCATTAAAAAAACACTTTTTTGCCAACATTCACAGTCTTTAATAACTTGTATTACAATAAAATTTCTAAAAAAAAAAAAAAAATGACAATTTACTTTATACCTAAAATTGACTTGCACTCACTAAGAAATTGACAGTTCTGTGTGTAAAATACCTAGTTCCGTCCCATGTGCTTTAGAACCATAACAAACCGTTATCACAATTCTTGCAAGCGTTATTACTCTGCTTTTCAAACACCTCTTAAAAACAGCGTGACAAATCCAGTATTTTTTCTGCTCACAACTCGCAGAAAAACCAGGCTCACAGAATAAAGCAGCGCCATTCCCACGCAGCGCTCTCCCATTCCTCACAGCAGTCTTTTTCTTAACATGTTAATCGTGATCTCGGCAACCTTGGACGGGAAATTGCACATCATTATGCCTCTTTAACAGCCGGCCGCTACGGTTACAGTAACTGGAGATACAATTTTTGGGTGAACACCCCTTTTGTTGTTAGTCCTCCCCTACCATAATGAACATATAGCCGTATGTAATTACCATAAACGACCACTTTAAATTCCTTTACCGTAACCGTGACTAAACTACTTTGCTTTCTTCTCGCCTCCCCCCTACACCCCATCCCGTACCCTTTTTCGAGAAAGTCGGTATTTACACCGAAATAAAAAAAATTTTTAAATATATAAAATTGGCGTTGTTACACTATATTTTGCATAATAATAATAATAATAATATAAAAACGGAATTCATAAATTTAACCTTGCATTTAAGTATATACAAGATCAGCAAATTACTTTAGAATTTTTTTAAGAAATCTCCGGAAAGCTATTTCCCCACCCACTATAGAAATATTGCAATACATTCTGATAATGTCAAGGAAAATAAATAAATAATAATACCAAAAAAATTAAAAGCTTTTATTTTAAGTCATTTCTATTTATAAAACAGCAGATTATGAAGCAAAAGTTATTTATAATATGAATGTTTCCTCATTTTTACTTTTAATGCTTATTAAATATCTTTTATTATGAAACGTATTTCCATAATATACTTCTTTGATTGACATCTAAAAGTTTTATTTTTTTTTTCCTGTAAAGTTAGATTTGTGTAATGGATTTATTCTTTTTTAGAGAGTAGACATATTTTTTATTTTAATACCCTGGTTATGTATTCCTTGATAACGCTAAGTTCTTGCATTGATTACATGTTTTGTTGTTTCTATCCTGCAGACCTGTAGGGTTTTTCACAAGATGTATATATTAGCATCTCGTTCTTTATATATGGACATTTTAGGGGCCATAAATAAATAGATTAAAGTATATATTCTATAAAATATCTTATAGATATGGCAGTAAATAAACACAAGAATGAAAAACTATACAGGAACTAAAAAAGGTGATATATAGTTTCGCGATATTAAAATAAAAATACTGATAATTTTTATAATTAAGAAATGAAATTCTGTGAAATCGAATTCAATTCAATATGTATCTCATCCTCATCATTGGTGCAATAGGTCCATTGTCGGCTCAGGCCGTTTGCCTACTGGCAGATTCCAAAATAGGAAATGTTTTCTTTTTTTTACGGGGTAGGATTGTCAGCCCTACGCCAACAGCCATGGTTTTAAGACCGGGACCTATGGTTTAAAGTGGATTGCAAACCAATACAAACTTCCATGGCACACCGGCCTCGAACCCGAAACCTGTGGCACCGAGCGCCATTTAAGGATAACTGCCAGTATTTGCGTGCCGAGTAGGCGGAAATTCGGAAAGCGTAAAAAAAAAAAAAAAAAACCGGATGAGCTTTCAACCACGCAGCTAGTCTGACACTCGATCTGACTTGCTTTGTTACAGTCATAATCGAATCTCTTCGTTTCTGACACCAGTAACTGCAACGAATGCTACCAGTGGATTCGTATTTGAATCCTCTTGCATAATGTCCTGAATCTGCGTGCATAATCATAAATATTACATTATGCATCAATTATGATTTAGTACTAGCTTGCGTGTAAGAGTGTAAAAGTTTGAGTCCGTGTGAATGGCACATGCCAGTCACTGCTTTCAAAAAACAAGTAGACATGGTAGATATTATGATAAAGTACCTAGAATCGACATTTGGATTATTTCGGTTTATTTCCAACAATCTTCTGACATGTCAATTCTCAGCAGCTGTCCTTGAAAATCCTCTGCGAAGGGATTAAACCTTTCTTTTCTCTCCTTTTGGTAGTATAGCGTGACAAGTAGACACTCTGTATGCCCAAGTGTCTGGCGCTTGTGCCTCAGATTTTGAGTTCGAGGCACGACGGTGGCATGGATGTTTGTAGTTGTTCGGAATCCACTTTAAAGCCTAGGTCCCAGTCTAATAGGATCGTAGAGAGTTGTCTTGAGGTTTAGTCAGTCTTCAGCCCTCGTAGTTCTTCGCTAAAAGTGAAGTTGCATACGTGCATACATTTTACATTACATACATATTATGCATACATAAATAGTTAGTAACAACAACAACAGGGACCCTGTGTAATGCTGAATCTAATGTACACTGAAGTGACAAAAGTCATGGGATGTTTTCTTAATATCGTGTCGGCCCTCCTTTCGCCCGGCGAAGTGCAGCAACTCGACGTGGCATGGACTCAACAAGTCGTTGGAAGTCTTCTGCAGGAATATTGAGCCATGCTGTCTCGATAGACGTCCATAATTGTGAAAGCGTTGATGGTGCAGGATTTTGGGCACGAACAGACCTCTCGATGATGTCCCATAAATGCTCGATGGGATTCATGTCGGGCTATCTAGGTGGCCAGATCATTCGTTGAAATTGTCCAGAATGTTCTTCAAACCAATCGCGAACAGTTGTGGCCCGGTGACATGGCGCATTGTCATCCATAAAAATCCCATCTTTGTTTGGGTACATGAAGTCCATGAATGGCTGCAAGTGATCTCCAAGTCAGTTGAACATAAGCATTTCCAGTCAATGTTCGGTCCAGTCGCACCAGGGGGACCAAGTCCATGCCATGAAAAACAGCCCACACCATTACGGAGCCACCACCAGCTTGAACAGTGCTTTGCTGACAGTTTGGGTCCATGGCTTCGTGGGGTCTGCGCCACACTCGAACCCTACCATCAGCTCTTTACCTTTGAAATCGTGACTCATCGGACCAGGCCACGGTTTTTTTCATTCATCTAGGGACCAACCGATATGCTCCATTGCCCACGAGTATTGCTGCAAGCGATGTCGTTCTGTCAGTAAAGGCACTCGAGTCGGTCTTCTGCTGGAATAGCCCAAGAAAGCCAAATTTCTCCGCACAGTTCTAACAGACAAGTCCCTTGTACGTCCCACATTTGATTTCTGTGGTTATTTGACGCAGTGTTGCTTGTCTATTAGAATTTACGACTCTTTGCAGGCGTCGCCGGTCTCTGTCGTTAAGTGCAGGCGGTCGACCACTGCGCTGTCCATGGTGGGATGTTATGCCTGAAATTTCATACTCTCGGCACACTCCTGACACAGTGGATCTGGGAATGTGAATTCCCTAACGATTTCGAAATGGCATGACCCATGTGTCTAGCTCCAACTAACAATCCGCGTTCAAAGTCTGTTAATTCCCGTCGTGCGGTCATCATCACATCAAAACCTCTTCATGAATAACTTGAACAGAAATGAAAGCTCTGCGAAAGCACTGCGCATTTATACCTGTTCTACGCGATGCTACTGCCATCTGAAAATTTGCATATTGCTATCCCATGACTTTTGTCACTTCAGTGTAATTCTGTCGTATCAATATTTAAAGTTAAAGTCACGACTAAAAAAAGGTATTTTTTTTTATTGATGGGGTTGTAATGTTTACATGAATCAACCATTTCTAACACTTCACGAATGTGGCATTAATTAGTGATTGATCGCCTGAACCTGATTGAACCAATCGAAGGATTTGACTTACAGTGCCCTTTTCTAATAAAGACAAGGAAACTTTTAGCTCAGCAGTGCTTGTTCTTTAGAACCCAACGTGCTATCCACTAACCTCTTTAAGCCCTAAATGTTATTATTATTGTTGTTATGATGAAAATATTTTTCTATCCTTCCATAGCAATTATATTTATTGGCAATATCGAACTAGTCCCTATCTCAATTCAGAATTTAAAAAAAAAAAAGAGATCCATAACCACCAATACCCCTCCGACTTCATCTGATCCCAGACGGGCCTCGAATATAAAGCAATCAACTTGGAAAACAATTGTGCACGTCACGATATCGTTGGGAAGCAACCCCCTGGTCCCCCCCCACTTAAAGACGTGAAGTTCTAATTGAATTATAGCCACCAATTAAGTTGATGGATCGCTGCCCCGGACGTTTTATTCGGGGCTTTCTTCCCTCGCAAGTTCTTGATAAATGGTCCTAATTGAGAGTTAGAGCATCCGCATTGAGGAGTGAACACAATAACAGGGTATCGTCAACACACACCACACGGTCATCAAACCCCTCTCGTCTTTAATCATCCAGAGGGATTGAAGTGTGGAACTTGCACAGCAAAATGTATGTAATCATTAGTAGTGTTTTTAGCACTGTATTGATATCTGGTGTGGGTAAGATTATATACAATTTGATGTTGTAGATTTTTCCGAAATTCGAAATTTAAAAAAAAATAATCTGCATTTTTTTTATCAATAATACCTTTTTTTTTTGTGAAATAGGATTTTTAGATGCTAAGAACGCATTGTAGATAAGTGGTCTTATTTGTGTACCGAGAGTGTAAATCCTTTTGTTTTTAGTTGGGAAGTTTTTAGGAATATTAATCGATACACTGTATGGATAAAATGCCAAACTTTCCTATTATTACTAAGGATTTGATTAAGAAACCTAAGCAGAAAACGTATAAAGTAGAATCTTGATAACAGGAATATCAATCAACACAATGCATGAGTAAGACGTCAAGCTTAGCTAGCTTCCTATTATATAGCTAAGAATTTGATTGAGAAACCTAAGCAGATAACATACACTAAAGCCAGAACTTGATACCAGGACTATCAATCAACAAACTGCATGGCTAAGACACCGAACTTTCCAATTATTACTAAGGCTGAGAAACCTGAACAGAGAACATTGGCATGGATTAATAACAGGAATATCAATCAACACACTGGTTGGCTAAGACGCTAAAATTCCACTGTCTGATAAGGATTTGCCTGAGTAACCTAAGCAGAAAACATATAAAGTTGAACTTTGATAACAGGAATTCAATCAACACACTGCAGGGCTAAGGTCATTTCCTATCATTGCTTTTGACTGAGTAACCTAAGCAGAAAACATATAAAGTTGAACTTTGATAACAGGAATATCAATCAACACACTGCAGGGCTAAGACACCGAACTTTCCTATCATTGCTAAGGATTTGACTGAGTAACCTAACAGAAAACATATAAAGTTGAACTTTGATAACAGGAATGTCAACCAACACACCTCAAGACACCATTGTTTTCTCATCATTGCTAAGGATTTGACTGAGTAACCTAAGCAGAAAACTTATAAAGTGGAATTGATAACAGGAATATCAATCAACACACTGCAGGGCTAAAATTGCTATCATTGCTAACAGTGTACCGTTCTTGATAAAGTTGTTTTTTCAGTTTATTTTTTTCATTGCTAAGATTTATTCAGAAAACTTATAAAGTTTTTTCAATCAACACACTATTTCTATCATTGTTAAGGATTTGACTGAGTAACCTTCATAAAACGAAGAAGTTGAACTTTTGTCACCAATTTAGTTTGATCTGTTTTTTAATTTATATCTGTGCATTAGAAAACTTATAGATTATATGTTTTCAATGGCATCTGAACAAATGTTCAGCTACATACAGACTAAGTTGAGTAAAAAATGAAACTATAATGCATTGGACAAACTAAATATTACATCAGACTCTGATCAAACATTTCTGACTAGATAATTATCAATAAATGACTGAGAAACCTGAATAGAGATCATTTAAATTTGATAAATTTCTTTGACATATCATACACTCCCAATGAATTCTTGATGTTTGTTGTATTCGTTAATTAAACAGCCCCAATAAAATTGCTACGTTTAACAGTTTCGATAATATCTGATATATCCATAATTTTTTCTTTAATGTTCCGGTAAAAAATGATTAAAAAAATATTTCATCTGTAAGTAAAAATAAGTTCAAAAATTGGTTTCAGATTTTTTGTCAATCATCTTATATATTTATCTTCTTTTAATTCTGTAGGCTGAAGAAACAGCTACATTAATTATTTTCAAATGAAACTATAATGCATTGACAAACTAAATGTTACATAGAGTTGCCAAAAATACATTTTAATTCAGAATAATTGATAATTCTTCCGTATGGTCATTTAATTTTAAAATTTCTTTGACATATCAAACTTCCAACGAATTCTTGATTTGTTTAATCTTAACCAATAAAATTCTACGTTTACCCGGTTTCATCCATATTTCTTTAACGTTCCGAAAAAAGGATTATTGAGGTTCTACTATACAGTTATTTGTTTCATTTAGTGCAATCAATATATATTTATCAACATTCTAAAAATAATTTAATTATTTACAAACTTATTTGAGTGATTACTAAGTTTTCAAAAATACTTCTTTTATGTTTCTTTCATTTTTCATTCTTATCAAGATTCCTAACACATTTTATTATTTATAGTATTACATTTGATATCATTCCATATTAAAGTTCACTTTATCTTCTGCAATATTTTAGTATTTATTTGAAAGCTATCAGCATTCTTTTTTGTTGTTGCTGTATTTCGATGAGCCTCACGTCCTCCATATATATATATATATATATATATATATCGAATACTCAATACTCAAATACTCAACAGCAAAGTGCTACATCTGCACATTTTCCCATTACAACAGATTCTGCACTAGGTATCCAATGGACTCTAGTACAGAATCTGTTGCAGTGGGGAGGCTGGACCACATCAAATTAGAACGTGTGTGAAGGCATTAGAAAGTGTTCTCCTTTATGTGCCGTTTGTGGTTGCAAGCCCACTACCAATTTTTTAAATTGCCCCAAAACACAACAGTTTCATTTCTCTGCCTCCTCCAAAAACCAATATTTGGAAAGAAAGAAAAAACATACCGGAAACTAAAGTAAAAAAAATAACATTCCACCTCCAAAAGCAGCTGTTCTTCCCTCAGCACGAAGGTCCTACCATCAGCTCTCTTAATACAAGGATTTGAATGGAGATCACAATCCAGTTGAATTCGAGTCCTTTGTTGGATCCTACCTCACACTATCCCTGTGCATCATGAGAACCACAAACTGGTTAGTTTCTGGGAATACAAATATAGACAATACCAATTAAGTAGAACCCGCCATCCTTAAATTCACCTTTCTAATTACTTCCGCCAACAATCTAGCCAACCTAGCTAAAGAATTTAAAGTCGTTCATTTTAAACTACCCTTGAGCATTCCTGACAATATTAAAGAAAAAGATCATCTTAGAAAAATTGGCAACTTACAGATATCCACCCTTCAAGACGTAGATAGAAATTCTAAAAAGGGCAACCAAACAGGACATGCAACATAAAAAAAAAAAAGGAACTGGAAGAAATGTGTTCAAGATTAAATACTAAAGAGAACTTTAAACCAAGAAATTTTACCTCCTACCAAGAATAAAATAAATAAATAAATAAAAAATTCACCAAGAAATTCACAATATTCTATGCTTGATCCTAACGATACGAAATATACAAACACAAACATAGATAGCATTTTTATGAAATATTTGGAATAATCATTGCAGGAAAATGGATGATAATTGATCATTCAATGATAACTGTTTCATAGAATAGGTTGAATCGCATTTTAAATAACATAAACATAGCCACTCCTGTTCTACAACTTTTATCACAAACTGAGGTTGAAAATATCTCCGAATTTTCTAAAATATCTTCAATCAAATTTTCTGGTCCTGTTAAAATTTTTAAGAAGGCACCCATTAATGCAATAACCCGTTTTAACAAAAATTTTCGACAATTACATACTTTTCAAGCACTTACCAACAGTTTGAAAAACGCAAACATAATAATGATACCAAAAATGGACAATATTAATCTTGTCCATTTTTAGAGCTACAGATCAAACATCTTAAATTTCCTCAAAGCGACAGACCAAACATCCTCCTCAGTTGTGTGGGCAAAATATTTGGGAAATTACTTCAAATCAGAATCAATAGTCTTATTAAAAACAATGTTGAGGTTTTCGAGAAAATCATTCAAATCGGAAATTATTTATTTATTTATATTTAATTTATTTTATTATTAAATTATTTTAAATTTTCGTTTAAAAATTAGTTTTGAAATTTTCTCATGTTGCACGAGGAGATTAAATGTTCAAATTATAATATATTATATTTTTTGTTAGCTTTATTTATTTTTATTTATTTATTTTTTGTTGTTGTTGATGTCACGGACTTATTATCAAGGCAATAATTAGATTAGCTTTATTACATGCTCAGACACGATAAAAACTGATTTCTGATAAGTGCTTGCTGGCTTTAATGCATTTGTTATAAAATAAACATAACTTAGACCATAACGTGCCTTATTTAAAACGAACCTTATTTCGAACTGATGTAAGTTCTTTAAAAGATATTTTTAATCGTTTGACTGAATGTTTTTAAACCTAATTATATTAATATTATTTTGAAAAAGTAAAAATTAAATGAAATAAAGATTTATGTAATCGTAAAATATAAAATCTTCAATAAAATTAAGTCATGATATTAAGTCATAAACAAAATTTAATTCTTAAACAACAATGAATGAGTTATTTTCTAAGTTAAAATATTAACCTTAAAATAATTTTGATCACAGGGCCTGAATGGACGAGTGGCTAACGCTCTGGCACTCGGTACCACAGGTTTCGGGTTCGAGTCTCGGCGGTGTCATGGATGTTGTAGTGGTTTGGAATCCACTTTAAAACCGTAGCTCCCGGTCTAACAGGATCATAGAGCGTTGCGGGGGCATTGTTATTCCGCGTCCGTGGCTTATCTTCAAGCTACCCGCGCCCCCTGGGTAATGCAAAGTGAGTAACGCCTGTGCAGCACTGGCCTTAAGGCATCAAGACAAGTGTTTGCCAGCTGCATTAGAATAAAAAAAAAAAAAAAAAACTTACCATTATTTGCAATACAACACAAAAAGCTTTGTGAGAATTCGTAATAAACGTTTGTTAAAAAATATATATATTTAAATTTTACACAGATTACATATTTAATTAAATAATTTTACTATTTTTTTTTTTAATATTTACTAAACTATAATATAATATGAAATGAGAAATTTTGGTGGAAAATTTTTCTTCTGTAATCAGATTTCATATTTTATTTACTTAAGTGCAGTCTATTTTAAGGCATCTGGCTATTTTTAAACAAATTTAATGGTGAAATTTTTTATTTGAACTTTGATAAGCACTCTTGGAAACAAAGAAAAATAACCGTAAAAAATTCATAAAAAATGTGGTGGCGCCATCTATTGATTATTAAAAGAAACTTTTCCCTTATTTTTTTTTGCTCTCATAGATGGGAAAGTTTTTATTTTTACTTAATTATTACAGAGAACTTTTCGATTTCAATGTTTTAAATAATTCTGAATGACCCCATATTTTTTTTAATTTATTGAAATAAATTTCATTCATTTTCTTGTTTGATTAAATCATTCTTTCTTATTAATTCCTCCTTATTTTTAATAAAAGAATATCTTCGTCTTCAATAAAAATTAATAATTGAATAGTAAATCTAATTTAATCAAAAAATGTAAATAACAAAACAGAATATAATTTAATTAAATAATCTAATTTAACAAAATCCATCAAAAGAAGAAAAGATAATAACTCAAATTATAGAAGACCGAATTACAAATCTAAATAACACCTACTAATTTAATCAATGCCAATGAATTTTTTTGACATTACACTTTGTATTTAATTGAAATTGATTTATAATTAAAAACGGACAATACTCAAATATATAAAAAAACATTAATAAAATTAATATTATTTTAAATTTATTGATACTGGGTTTTTGTTTGTGGTTATTGTTGTTGATATAAGATTTTCATTTTTCTCATCAAAAATTATTCTTTGGATCAAAGATGAAGACATACATATTCAGTGTTGCGACATAGTTCTAACTTTCCTGAAGGTAGTGGTAAACTATGACCAATATGTATCATAATTTTACAACAAGAATATGTGTAAAATTGAACAGAACCAAACAAAAAAAACTTTAAAACAATATTTAATAAGTTATGTTTTTAATATGTTAAGCCAATTAGTGTTATGCATAACAATATAGTATGAAAATATAATATAAAGCAAATATAGTATGAATATACAATATACAAAATAATACGGAAATACAAGATTTTGGTTCCAAAATATTTAACCGTACATAATTATAACTTCATAAATAAAAAATTATTATATTATATTAATAAAAGTCTATTTCATATTGTTTTACTTGTACTACTAAACGTCTTTAAAGGAAAAAAAAATTTCTTTTGTCAAAAATGCACTTCTCTTCTGAGCTTCATTCAAAATATATGTTCCAACGTTGTGGTGCTTGATGCCACATGTTTCGGGTTCGAATCCCGTCAGTGTCATGGAGTGTTTGCAGTGGTTCGGAATCCATTTTATACCGTAGGTCTCAGTCTCTTATGACAGATAGAGGGGGGCATAGACAGATTTAAGGGCGTAGGGGTTACAACCCTACCCCTTAAAAGGGCAAACATTTCCCTTCTCGAAATCTGCTAGTAGGCCTACTGTCTTGGCCCACCATGGAGCTGTTGCGCCAATGAAGAAGAAGTTTTATCCGTTCTTTCTTAAACATCAGTGGATTCCGTGATCGACTTATGTGTGCCCTGATTTATAAATATGTATCATGGTATGCCCACTGATAGGCAATGAAGTAAAGGTATCACTTTTTAGAAGAATTTTCGTTAACAAATCTAGCATTCATATGTCGTACGGGAGAAAACCAATAAAACTTCTACTATGCAATCTGGTTATTGATGTGGATAATTAAACCCTCTATCACAATCAACAGAAATTACCTGTATATTTGAATTATTATTATATATATTATTACCTGTATATTTATTTTTGTGCCTTTTGTTGAAGTACCTGTATTTAGGAATTATGTATCGTATTGACTTTCTTTTTATTTCTCCACATCTTACTCTTGTACTATCTCACACTAGTTTCCTACTAGTGGGAAAAGTGAGAGAGGAATATCGGTAGCCTTCATATACACCGCCACAAACAGCCCACCGATTCATGTTAAGAGGAGGACAGTGACTTCCGTTTGTAAGTTGTATGAGAAGCATCAGGAAACCTGATTAGCGATGCGAGATACTGTATCACACATTATCACAATCTCTAACGAGTCTCCTCCTTTCTGAAAGCAGTGGCAACAGCAAATCTTTCAGGGAAAAAAAAAGACATTGTTCAGAAGCCACTAACTAAACCAGGGGTCTCCAAACTACGGCCCGCGGACCAAATCCGGCCCTCCAGGGTCATCATTCCTGCCCGCGACAGCGAATAGCTTATTGTTTCTGTAATAAGTTGGATAAAAAAAACACAGAATGATAATAACTCGGTTTTATTGACTTGCCATGGGTAAAGTTTAATGGCAAACATAATACGCAGAAAATTTAACTTAAGTATAACACTTTGGTACCTGTTCATTTGGTACTGTTATTATTGTAAATTACAATCATGAGATTGCAAAATTGTTTGGAGAACAGGATGTCATAAATTTTATGAAGTTAAAGAGAATTCAATGGCTGGGACACATAGAGAGAATGGACGACAGCAGAGACACAAAGAAGATTTTCAAGGGGAAGGGCCATGGCCAAAGAAAAAAAAAAAAAATGGGTTGATGAAGTGGAAAAGAATCAAAAGAACCTAAAGATCACAAATTGGAAAACCGAAGTTCGAGGCAGGAGATTTTGGAGGGTAGGTATTAGGTAGGCCATGGTCCAGCATGGACTATCGTGCCGAGGAGATAGTTATTATAATTTTCATAATTTCAATCAGTACAATCTGTATTAACCTTGTTAACACTAGTATGTTCACTTTCCTCATATTAATAAAGCCCTGTCAATCGTTGCTAAACATTCCCGATGCTGCACCATATAATTATTTTTTTATCGGGATATTTAAAAACAGAACTAAACAAAAGAGAGAACTTAAAAAGCTACTCCAGAAGAAAAGAAAGAAAATCCCTAAAGAAATGATGGAAAAAATGGCATTGAAATCATGGGAAAAACGATGTACACAAATTTGGTATGCTAAAGGTTGTCCTCTTGATTATTATTGCTGATTTTTACACTAGTATCAAAGAATACGAATACATTAAAAGATATCCCAAAATGTTTCGTTACCCTGTGTGTAAATTCAAATAATTTTTATTAGATTTATGCAGAATGACATATCGAGTGATTTTCAATTTGAACATGTCTATTCTTTTTTTTTTTAGACCTGGGCAACGGGGGGTGGGGAGTTCCTTTGTGGTTTTAAGAACCACGATATAGACCTAAAAAAATCTGCACAAAATGAAGTTGCTTGAATTAGAGAATATTAATAAATAAAAGATTAAAACTATTGAAATTTAGGCACTTGAGAACAATTAAAGCAATCTCCTAATGGTGACCTAGGACAACGTTCTATACGGCTAAGTGGTCTACAGTTTTCGACATGAGCTCTCGCTGCTATCCTAACCTGTTGGCCTGCATTGCGGTGGAATGCTGGTGGCTTGTCTCAATCAAAAGAACTGTCTAATGAACATCTACAACGAATTGGGATTTTTGACGAACATAATTTTTGCATTTTTTGTGGTTTGGCAGAACCGAGGAATGAATCTCCATCGTTGCTTGGCACTTCATGGCGAATCCGAAACGGCGAGATACTCTTAAGGCAATGACTTCGGTCAATTCCGTTGAACTCTTTTGCGTGCATTTTCTTCTTTGTTTTGTATTTTTCCCATATTTGTATCCCCTTGCCATTGGAAATAATAAAAAAATCTTTTTTTATAAATAAATCTACCGATTATCATTATACAAGTTCGGTTTGAGATTCGAAACCTGGGGCATCGAGTGCCAGAGCACTAGTAACTCGGCCATCAGATCTCAAACAATAAATTTCTTTAAGTTGAAAAAGAAATGTATTTCTATCAGTTTCAATTAATGCATGCATCGTAAGTAATTTTTCATGGATGCGATGTTTTCAAAAGGAGTTTGAAGGATATAAACAACCCCGATTTACGTTTAGTATGGGAAAAAAATCCGGGAAATATCTTCCAGGCAATTGAGTATCGACTTGAGAAATAAATGTTGCCTTTGTTGCCGTTGATTATTTCCACTTCTGAAAACTGTGACTGCATCAAGGATTCGAAAGTGAGTTCGGCACCGCATTACCACTGGTCATGAGTTGGTATTTTTGATTAAGGATTGTTGTTAATGCTAATTCATGGAAATTACAATTACATCTACTTTATTTCATCATTTAGTAAGAATTTTTTGTAGACTATCAGGACTGAATTTATTATGAAAAAATCTATCAGACAAATTGGAAAACGTTTCTAGGACACTTAAATTTCCAATTTCTTTTTTAGTCCTGACTTAATTAATTAACTTTCTATTTTTAATTTTTTTTTTTTCAAGTAATGCTTTTTCTTTAATTCCTTCTTCGTCTTCTTCATTGGCGCAACAGCTTCAAAACCATGAGAACCATGGCCATGTTGAGACATGCCTGAACCATGTTGTTGAACCATGGCCGTCTGCCTACTGTAAGATTCCAAAACAGATGTTTTCTTTTTACGAGATAGGGTTGTCAGCCTGACTCCCAACGCTCTATAGTCATATTAGACCTGGATCTACGGTTATATATTTTTTGTATTACAACAAGGCTCAATGCTGATATTGAAATGCCATCAAGACCATGTTTTGTTAGAAAAATATTTTAACTGTTTACTAACTCCCTGGCCTACAATCGATGTTGACTATGTTCTCTGCCTACTGGCAGATTCCGAAACAGGAGATGTTTTCATTTTACGTGGCAGGGTTGTCAGTCATATGCCCAACAATCATATCAGACCAGAATATATGGTTTAAAGCGTTTTCCTAACCACTATAAACATCCACGGCACGGACAAGAATCCAAAACCTGCGGCACCAAGTCACTCGTCTATCAGGCCCCTCTTTAATTTTATCTCCAATTAATTCCCCTTCTTAAATTCTCTAAATTTTCCCTTTTATGAATAGATACTAATTTTATTTACAATAAACCATTTTATTAGAAAAGGATATCATTAAGTTGTTAAAGAAATTTGTACACTTATAAAAAATATTTTTCAGATGGATACTAGACTACCCAGAGAATTGGTCTTGATTATTAAGAGGAAAAAAAAATCACCTTCAATTCAAAAAAGTTATATATAATTGAGACTGTATATTTACCATAAGCACAATTTAAGGGTCTTTTTTTTAAACATCAATTAAGGATTTATACATTTTTTTTTTTATGCAGACGGTTTACATTTTATTCTTCATCACATTACTGGAATTTTTTTCCTCTGAATGTCGAATATTACTGAAAACAATTTCCATCTGGACAGAACTTAATGTTTGAACATCTCCCCAAAAACACCTAAAATACTCTCTGAATAATTCCTTCTTCTTGTAGAATCGCTCACCTAATCTCATTACACGTAAGCGAAACTTTTAAAAACCTATTCCAACAAACATCACCACAGTCATTCCGCTTCTCAAATGACACTCGAAAATGCTTCGAATCACTGCTGCCAATACCCAAGAGCTCACGAAGAAACTTCTTCCACTTATTTTTTTTTATCCTTAATCACTTCACTTCACTTACTTGCTGCCACTTCTTGGAGTAATCAGTTACGCACATCTCCTTTTCCGAGTCCTTTTAGCAGAGACGTCTGCTAATTCCAGCCTTCTCACCCAAAATAATTCAATTAGTTGTCGAGAAACGAGTTCTTAAGCGTAGCGATACGAGCCAAAATGGCGTAGTTTGATGTCGCCATTTTTGCTTTTTATTTTTTACCGTATACTCTTTCTGGATGTCAATTTTTCGAAGGACATCTTGAGGATGAATGGCTCTTTGCTCTGTTTGTGGTATGTTGAAGGGTAAGTAAATGTTTTTCTCTTTATTTATCAAACAAAAAGAGAAGGAAAGATTGTTAAGTTAGTTATCGTTGAGTAATTAACCCAGAAGTGTTTTTAAGAGTAAGATTACTTAATAAAAAAGAGGAATAAAATTTTTTTCATCGTACTATGTAATTGCTGTCTTAGTGAAGATATGATGAGTAAAAAGCTTAGAAATTATTCAAATCTTATTTTTTACTGGATATAGAATATTAGTACATTAGAATTTTAGAGGACAATATTAATTAATTTATTACATCGCTTATACAAAAGGATAATTGAAAATTGTATAATTACTTAATACAATTATCATTTTAGTGCAATAGAGTAGTGCAATAAATCTATTTTAAACCGCAGGTCCTGGTCTAATAGGATGGCAGAGCGTTGTGGGGAGTATTACTCGTGTCCGTTGCATGTCTTCAAGCTACACGTGCCCCCGGGTAGTGCTAAATGAGTAACAGCGGTGCAGACCTTCTTATGATATAAAGATTAACCGTCTCTGTATTGCCAGTTGCATTAGGAACAACAACTTAATACAATTATCTCTTTGTGTAACAGATAAATGATAAGATAAATATCATGATATAATTACAACGATATCATAATAACAATATTTATTTTTAAGACATATCCAATAAGTATTTGGTGTGAGCATGTTTGTAAAATTTTTACACCACTTTAATTTATAAGATCGATGTTGTTGAAGTTTGCTTATGTCTAATTGAAGAAGAAAAATTCTAAATATTATGGTATTTAAATTTATGCTATAAAAATTATTAACATTCACCGAGTTTAAATTTCTACAATAGAGGTTTTTATCGATGTTCAATAGATAAAAGTTTATTAGAAAAATAAAAAAGAAATAAATCTATTGCATTTTATTAATAAAGAAGATTCTTAGAATATCCTTATTGAAGAAATAAATCTATTGCATTTTTTTTTAATAAAGAAGATTATTAGAATATCCTGATTGAAGAAATAAATCTATTGCATTTCATTAATAAAAAAATTCTTAGAATATCCTTATTAATTTTTCTAATCAATTTTAGTTACATTGATCAATTAACATGATTTGTTGAGATCTTATATTCCATTGTAAAGCTCATTTTGTATACTATCACCTTCTTTATTGCAAATAGTTAAAAAAAATATATTTAATTATTTATCAAAATATAAAGATAAACACTTATAAATACAATATTAATTATTTTCATTTGATTATATATGTACTTTTGTTTTTATGAATGTAGGAAAATGACGTATAGAAATACCTCTTTTATTTCTGATATTAAATTAAGAACGATATTTTATACGAATGATTTGAAAAAAAAAAAAAGTTAGAATTATTTTTTTATTTTTATTATTATTTTTAAAAATTTTTAAAAAATTATTTGTATTATTTTTAATTTTTAATTACTATTTTTTTAATTATTTTTTATTTAAAATACTGCTCAAAATTCTTATTTAAATAATCTAAATTTAAATGATAAATAAAATTTATTTTTCCTAAAATTGCAACTTTTTCATTATTAATTTGATTAATATATATATAAATAAATAGAACAATAAAATTGAAAGTAAGATAATATTGTAATTTCATAATGTGATACAAGTTTTGAACATTTTTACATGACAATCGATATTTTAAACACACTATAATTCGAAATATGAGCATAAAAGTTTTTACATATATTTTAACAACTTACTATCTCCACTGACTAGCTTCTGATATCGAAATGAAGAACAATATTTCATTCGAATGATTTGAAAATATCTTATTACTCCGAAAAAGTTATAATTATTATTTTAAACATTTAATAGCTAAAGCTGCTCTAAATCTGCGCAATCTGAATTTGAATGATAAATCATGATTTAAACAATCTAAATTTTTAATGATAAATAACATTTAAATTTTTCAAACTGGCTACGTTTTCATAGTTAATTTAATTGGTGCATGTAAATTTAGAGTAAATAAAATTGAAATTAAGATAATATTGAAAATACTTAATGTGGTACAAATTTTGAAAAGTTTTACATGACTGATATACCAAACTCATTATAAATTGAAATATAAACATTAAATTTATTACATATATTTTAACAACTTACTATCTCCACTTATTAGTTTCTGATATCGAAATTAAGGAAGATATTTCATTCGAATGATTTGGAAACATCTTATTAAACGAAAAAAGTTAGAATTATTATTTTAAACATTTAATAACTAAAGCACTGTTTAAAAAAATTCTGAATTAAGCAGTCTAAATTTCAACGATAAATAAAATGTCAATTTTTCTAAAATTGCCATACTTTCACAATTAATTAAATTTATATATTTTCACAATTTTTCGATTGGTACATATAAATTTAGAGTAAAAAAAAAGGAACAATAAAATGGCAATTAAGATATTATTGTAAATTCATAATGTGATACAAGTTTTGAAAAATTTTACATGACTAATATGTTAAACACACTATAATTCTAAATGTAATCGTGAAATTTATTATATATATTTTAACAACTTACTAGCTCCATAAGGATTTAAATTATCAATTTAGAAAACTGCACAAAATTGTTCGGAATCAAATATTTAATCATAAAAATATTTTCTAAATATATATGTCCTTAAAAAAAATCAAATGATCAAATTAAATCCCTTGAAATATTTAATAATAAATCACAGCATTTTACACGACTACAATAACCAAACGATAAAAATAAGAACTTTTAAAAACAATTTGTTGAAACGCTGCAGCTGTTTTTTTTTTCTTAAACAACCAAAGACTCACTTCACTTTACTTCATCGCGCGGAAATTCATCGTCTGCCTAAAATTTTCTTTTCACCGAAGAAATTAGCACACTCTGCATAAGTGCTCATATCTTTGCCACTTAACTCATAAAGCTTTAAAAACCGAGGCGGTTTCTCTCACAACAAATTAGTGCTCCTCTTTACCAACAATCCAGCCATATGCGTAGCTCTTCTTTACTTTTCTTTTTTTTTTCTTTTTTTTATCACTATTATTTTTATCATTTTTCGTAATTCTCCCTTACTGCTAATCGACAGATAAGGATTTTTAAATGATGCGCGATGCATTAAAAAATTACCGGTTGCGTCTCTCCTTAATAAGTGGGAACGTGTCAGCGAAAAGATACGTATCATGCGGTAATAATAATTTTTTTTTATTATTATTATTGCTTTTGTTATTATTTTATTAAAATTTTTTTTTTTTTTTTCAATTCCCTTGAAGTTTTTAACGAACGACACTTTTCTGTCAAAACATAGAGAGAGATAAATAAAAAAAAAAAAAAAAAAAATTGGGTACTATTAGGTACTATTTCTGCCTCATTCGCTTAAATATTCTTTTGGGAATCATACCTTGTTCCCTTCAAATATTTTTTTTCTCCCTCTACATTAAGCTTTTTATCTTAATCTTTTTTTTTTTTTTAAATATTTTATTTATTTTTTTTTTTTCAATTTAATGCTTTTTCAGAAATCGCAAAGGAATAAGACGAAATGCACAAATTAAGGGATTTATAATAATAAAAAAAAAAAAAAATTATAAAAATAAATAAAAAAAAAAATTGTTTTGCAAAAGAGAAATAGGTTTTAAAGAATTTCTTTGGTAATTGATGCATTTTTTTTTTTCTTTGGAGCTTTTGAGTGAAATAACTTTGAAAGACAACGTAGGGAAAACCACAGCCGACTTTTTATTTCATTTCTTCTACTACTTTTGCTTTTTGGTACTAATTTCTTCTTTACTTATGTATAAAGATGGGTACTTTTTAATGAGACATCGTTGTGGGAATTGCATATAAGAGTTTTCCTTAATCGTTGCGTTTTCCGTTAAAAAGATTGGGCTTTCTTTAGACATTTAATTAAACCAACTTTGATATTCAAATGAAATGCCTAAGGACTTTATTATTTCGGATTGCCTTAATAGCAAATAGTAGAAAAACTATCTCAAAGGATTGCACGTGATAAAAAAAGTTGCAATCGTTCCGCTTTTTAACCATCTAGTAAAATAAATGCATTTTTTTACACCGAAATATAAACGTTTTGCTTTCTTATATATAAAACATATTACCTTACATGGAGTGTAAGATAAATTAAATAAAACGGTACAGAAACATTTTGCAAAGCATATTGGACAATTAATTGCTGCAAAAAAAAAAAGTTATTAATAATTTCAGCATTTGTGACTGCATTGGATTTACATGAAAAAATAAATTTTAAATTTTTCCTACAATCAGAACTAATTTCGACACTTTTTGTTCAATTTTAAAAACTTTATCGAATTTTTACATTTTTTTTAAATCAGCAAATTTAAATGTAGATAAGTTTATTTTTCTCTGAAGAATTTAATCAAATTTGATTTACAAACTTTTGTAGCTTTGATTTTATTGGTATACATTATCTTAAAAAAATCCTTAATTCAATAATTTCCTAATATTATCGTTTTAATAATTCTAAAAAAATCTAATCAGAAAAATCTAAAGAAAAATACATAAAAGTAACTACACAAAGAATTTAGATTTAATTTTAAAATATTCAATGCAAGCATGTGTTTTGTATATACATTTTTAACAAAAAGACAATATTACATCGAATTTCGGTGTTTTTATTTTAATTATTATCCACTATAAAGCGTAGATAAATAATGTAAATTGTAAAGCGGGGATATATAGTTAAAATGGAAACATCTATTTTTGATATAATATTATACTTTTTATTAAATAAATGCATATATTGATAAAAGCTATTTTCAAACAATTAAATTTCAGATATATGAAAATTCATTTCGTTAAATATGAACCAAGTGTTATGTTTATATTTTTGATATTTAATGTTTAAAATTCATAAAAATATCAAAGAAAGAAAGACACGTAGAATTTATAAGATAATTAAATATTTTATTTTATAGAATTTATAAAATAATTAAATGTTTATATGAATATAAATATTGTAACACTAGAATTGAATTTATAAACATTTCCATAAGACTTATCCTAATTTTTTGCATTAATTATTTAGCGTTTAAATAACGTAACGAATCATGTACTTTTGTTATTACTAAATAAATGGTGCAAAATAGAAAAATCTACTTTTGTTACTATATTATATTTTTTATTGAATAAATATATATATATTGACATATACTAAATACAAACTAAAATTAAATCTCAAAGATATACAGATTTATCTTTTTAAATATGGACCAAGTGTTATGCTTATATATTTGATATTTAATACTTAAAATTCATAAACATATTAAAGAAAGCATGAAAGATACACAGAATTTATAAGATAATTAAATATTATATATTTTTATGAGATAACATTTTATCTATTTATAAAATATTATAATTAAATATTATATATTATATACTTTATAGAATTTATAAAATAATTAAATATTTATAAGAATATAAATATAAATATTGCACACAATATTGCAAATATTTCCATAAAACTTATCCTATTGATTATTTAGCATTTATATAATGTAACGAATTACATACTTTTTTTTTTTATTAAATAAATATTACATTATTTTACTATGAAACTATTGCCATTCGGATAGGAAGTTCTAGAGTAAAGTGTTAGTGAAATAAAAACTAAATTCCCCTTATAGTTTTGAAAATTCCATAAAAGTAGTTAGAGAATAGATAACTTTTAAAAGATTTAAGATTTTAAAAGATTTTAAGATTTATAAAACAATTAACTTAATATTAATAAATAAATTTATTTTCAATGCGTATACACAAATTTTTGTAATGATTTAAAGGAAAGCAATTTTATTCATATAATGATTTGCCTGCATAAATATTTTTCCCTGATTTCAATCGGCATTATAAGTCACATATTTTCTCCCTCCATTTTATTCGTTTTAATCTTACGTGAGACAGCTTAATCAATTAAGTGAGATCACAAAGGAAAGGATGAACACCGTAATTAATTCGTTTTGTAATTAGCAACTGCATTGAAATAACTAATCGCTTCAAACTTAATTCCATTAGTGGCAAAATGGAATAAAATGTTACATTCATAATTCTTAACTGGTTTTGGTTTTGCTTATAATATGGCCCCAAAAATTATTCCTAAAGAAAGGTCAAGCTATTTACACAATTAAAATATAATAAATAATATTTTAATACAGGCTATTTATCCAATTAAAATTTAATAAATAATGCTTTAATCCAGGCTATTTATCTAATTAAAAATTAATAATTTAATCCAGGCAGTTTTAGATTCGGGGCCTGATGACCGAATGGTAAGCGCTCTGGCGTTCGGTACCACAGGTATCGGGTTCAAATCCCGGCTTTGCCCATGGGTGTTGTAGTGGTTCGGAATCCACTTTAAGCCGTAGGTCCCGGTCCTAATAGGATCGTAGAGCGCTGCGGGGGCATTGTTACTTCGCGTCCGTGGCTTACCATCAAGTTACACGTGCCCCCTGGGTAATGCAAAGTGAGTAACATCGGCGCAGCCCTTATGGCGAAAGATCACGGTCTATTTGCCAGCTGCATTAGAAGAAAAAAATCCAGGCTGTTTATCCAACTGAAATTTAATAAATAAATTTTTAATGACGGTTATTTATCAAATTAAAAGTTAATAAATAATGTTTTAATCCATGCTATTTATCCAATTGAAATTTAATAAATAATGTTTTAATTCAAGCCATTCATCCAATTAAGCTTTAATAAATAATGTTTCAATCCAGGCTGTTTATCCAATTAATAAATAATGTTTTAATCCAGGTTATTTATCCAATTAAAGTTTAATAAATAATATTTATATTCATGCCATTTATCCAAAAAAAAAAAGAATTGAGAATATAAAATTCACAGTGTCTGGTGATTAGCATGCTGGGCTTAAGATCAATTAAGTCTTTCAAATTTCCCAGTTTATACCGTGGATGATCACAATAAATCTATAAGCTTAGAAGCATTGAAGAAAGTTCTGGGATGTTTAAACAAAGTATTTTTGCACTTTTATCTTGATGTTGGAGAAACGTTGCTTTAGACCAATGCCCATTGAAATTTTATGCCACACACTATATATCTATCAATATATAATTAATAAAAAATGAAAGAAAAAGGTAATAGCATAAATTAAGAGTAAGTTAAGAAAAAAAAATTATGAATTTTAAAAATTGAATATAAATAGAAAATGAGAAGAAACTATTAGATTAGAAGGTGGTCCACCATCAGGTGGGTCTTGCAGTAATGACACTTCAAGCGAAGTAATGATGGGAAAAAACGTATTATATGTTATTATATCTTTTCTATTTTTAAACGAAGAAATATCATACCTTGGTAGAGAATTTAAAACCGAATTGCGAGTGAGAGGAAGATTATTGTAGAAATTTTAAGTAAAAATTGGCGAATGTTTGGGAGGTTAAGCGATTGCCTAATATCCTGATTCCTGAAGTATCAAAGTGAGTTGGTAATCTTTAGAGGGAATTTGTTTTTAAGTCTTTAGATAACTTAAAAGTTAATTTGTACTGCAGAGCCCCAAACTGACTTGCATATGTAATCATGGGACGCTGCATGTAATTTAAGCAGTTAGTTATGTAGCGACAGGCTAGGATTTCTACAAATTAGAGGACAGAAGATGTGGAGGGATGATGCATTGAATTAAGATTAAGGAAGAGAGGAAGATGGTACCAGATATAACATCAACTCAAAGATGTGGTGGTCCCATTGGAGTGGTCAACACTATTATCAAACCTTCAACTGAGGCTTAGAAGCTTAAAGCGTTCCCTTGAAAAAAAAATAACGATGCGAAAAAATCCGATTAAAAATACAACTCGCGTGATTATCCAGCAGGATTATTTCATGTATATTATTTATTATAATATATATGTTTATTTCATTTAAAAATATCTAAAATATTTTTTATTTTTAAAAATATACACATAAGATAATATGCGAATATACATAGATATATATAATAAATAATATATATATTCGCGTGATTATTTAATATATTATATATTGTAATAAATAAATTTAAATTAATATAAAATAAACGATTTTTAATAAAATTTATATAAAAATATGTACATTTACTTGTATGTATATACACTCATGTCCATAAATTAAGGATAATGAAAGTTCAAGCAAAGAAAGAGACAGAAGCAAAACAAATTTGACTTATTTGTAAAGTCTATTTATCAAACAAAAGGTAAAGAGCAAAAAAAGATGCTATATGTTTGACATAATTAATAAAAATTGCGATTCTTACTGCCTTGAGCAAATTTCAAAAAAAAAAACCTATTTACAAAAACAGTATAACATGGTTAGTATGATGGTTAATATGGAGTATGTCTCCCGGACGATGCAATACAGGCCTTACAACACCTAGGCATGCTGAGTATCAAATTATCAATCTGATCTTGGGGAACATTACACCACTCATCAAGCAATGCCCTCCGAAGTTCCGGTTGACAGGTAGGAGGGGTTTGACGGGCTGCAATTCGTCGGCCAAGCATATCCCACACATGCTCTATTGGATTCAAGTCCGGTGAGTATGCTGGCCAATCCATACGGGTGATATCCTCCAATTGAAGGCATTCGTCTATAATGTTTGCACGGTGAGGACGGGCGTTGTCATCCATAAACAGAAATTCAGCACCCATGTCGCCCCGAAACAAACGTACATGTTGTTCCAGAATGACATCCCGATAGATGTGGCCTGTCATCGTTACACTCTGAACATGCAGGTCAGTTCTGGAACCAAGAATAATTCCTCCCCAAACGAGCCATCCTGCACCACCGTAACGGTGTCGTCCGATAATTCTACCACGTAAAAAATCATCCAAATGCTTCCTTTGTGCCATAACTGTGCGTTTATTGCACTGAAAGGTTTTTTAAAGCTGCTTGTGAATAATTTTACTTCTTTTCCACCATTCCTTATATACCCCTCTCTTACACTCTCGTCATTGTTACGTACTATCCACTCCATCTGGTGGTTTCCTGTAATTTGCATATTCTTCTTCAAGATGTGTGTGATAATTCTACAGGTGAAATTTTTATTTTAGAGTTCAATTTCTGTGTGATTCTGAATTATCCTTAATTTATGGACATGAGTGTATGTTAAAACATGATCTCAAGCATGACACACAGGTGACAGGTTAATATGACACATAGGCGTCAGGTGTATATCATCGAATATATCCCCATATAAAATTGCAGCATTTCAATATTATAACGCATTATAATATTGAATGTTATAATAATATATTATAATATTGTATGTTATCAAAAAAAAATATATTATCAATGGTAATTCAAATACATCAAAATACGTAAAAGTTATTAATGGTAATTCAACCTTTTATTTATTTTATTGCTTCAACATTGCCTTGAGTAAAAAATATATTATAGCTTCGGTAAATTTCACCATATATTTTATATTAGTAAGTTTTATCGAGAAAAATAGGAATGAAAACTGAAAATCATAATGCAGAGAAATTTCATGCAAAAGATGTTTAATCCTTTTAAATTAAAGAGTCATTCTCAGTATGGCATTAAAAGAAACCCAGGTGCAACTTTGGCATTTCAAGGTCAAGTGATATGGAAAAGAATAATTTCGATCGCAAGTCACTTTCCACTGAAGGGAATGAATGTTTTGTGTTGAATGTGGTAAGCGTTGTGGGCGACAGAATAAATATACCAGAAAGTATTTATTGTTAAGAATGGACAAGTATTATAAATGTCATTAACACTTTATAATACAAATAGAGTTATAAACGCATATAAATAGTACTAAAATCAGCATGTTTCTATGAGTTACTCACCTCTTTCATTAAAATTAAAAATGTGTTTAATCATTTACATTTGAAAAAAAAATCATTGGAATTCATATAATAGAATGATCAATTTCACAATGTCGAAACATTGAATTTGTGAGAAAGCAGTGGATCTTTCCCGTCTGTAAAAGTGGTTTGGCTACTTGGGTAGTATTAGGAAGGAAAAGCCCTCTTTCTTCTATTTTGTTTTGATTTAAAAGTGAGGTTGCACTTTATAATACAGAAATTGATACTGCTGCATTATAAAAAAAAAGTTACTCAAAAATCGATATTTATTATAGTATTAAAAAAAGCCGTGAATTGTCTGTTTATGAGAGGGTTTCTCATCCCGTTGCCTTATAATGACATTTACAGAACTATAAAAACATTAAAATACGAAACGAAATAAGGATATTTAAACAATATAATTAATGTTTTCTTAATTCTAGTTAAAAGTTTTTTCTTTTAAAAGATCAAGTGTATTTTTTTGTTTATAGTTTTTTTATAAACAAAATTAATTTCATAATAATTATTTTTCTTTAGTTGCACATCCTAATTGACAGTAATTATATGCTTTTTTAATTTTAAATTATATGAAAAGAAAAAATTTAAATATAATGTAAAGAAAATTTAAATTCTATAAAAAGAAAAATTTAAATATAACGAGAAGAAAAATTTTTGGGGGAAAATGGTAATAACAGAAATATTCCGTCGTATTGTGCAGATTTTTAGATGATGTCTGAAAGATTAGCCCTAGTAACACTGAAATTAAAAAAGAATTGTAAAAAAAGTTTTTTGCGTGTGTGTGTGTGTGTAAATATAATTTATGTAAGTAAAAAAGGCAGTTGTCAATCCATCCTCTGAAAAATAAATAAAAAAGCAGTATAATAATATATAATTTTAACAATTCATTATTAAGCTGTATTCTTCAAATATTTTACAGATCTCCATATACCTCATGTCCCAGCATATAATACCGAATAAAGTATGTTACAATAATTTTATTTTCTCTTCTCCCAAATTTTAAGAGTCATTACAGAGGACATTGATTTAAGTATCTCGTCATCTCGCACCTCGAAATCGGAAATATATTTGGAAACCGGGGTGACAGTCGCGGCGAAATTAATGACTCCCGAAACCTCCACGTCCCGCAACCTTATCGACGCGCTGCGTCAACAAGATCTCCGACCTCTCGTCTTCGAAGAGTTCAAGCACTCTTTCTGGCAGGTCGAACGGGTCCTTCGTGGCGAATCTTTCAAAGCCACCGTGGTGGTTGGAACGCGTCCACAGCGCCGAGCCTCATTACCCTGGTGCCAGTTCAACTGCTGCAGTCATCAAAAGGGCCCCTGAAGCCAATGTCGGCCCACTTCCGGCCCTGAAAAGGAGGTCTTTTCCATTAAAATTTTCGCTGTCCTGGCGTGTGTGCTGACTTGACTCTGCTTCCAAAGACAATGCCAAGCCACCTAATTGTGATAGTCCCCACACAGCCCAGGAAAAGGGGATTGTTCCGTTTTAATTCGAAGGAAAGGGGGTGCGGGGGTGGTTGGAACATTCTCGGCGATCCACGGACAATTACAATCATCCACCAAAAGGGTGGGGTGGTGGAAAGTCTCCCCCGCACGACAAACCGAGCGGTAAATGTGTGCGAGTCCACAAATTACGACGGGGACCTCTTTGTTTTATCGCTGTCATTAACTGCATCGCTGGCTCTTGTGGTGTAGGGGTGGGTAGGTTGAGTGGTAGTGCATCTCCCCCTACTCCCTTTTGAGGGGTGTTGATGATGAGTTAGGAGGGGGGTCGAGATGGGGGTATTTTCCGCTCATTAAGACGGAGGGGTTTTTTGTTTCCGTAGATTGGAAAACAAAAGCCACCGCGAGTCAGCATTCCGTTGCGTGGGCGGATATGGTACAAAAATTTTGCGGTCGAGGTATGCAGATTTTGCGGTCGCGACCCCACCGTTCGAAGACAAAAGGGTTTTTAATGGATTGGCACAAAAAGGTTTTGGGGAGACCGAAAAAAAACGCGCAATAATAATGGAGAAAAGTTTTAAGCAACGCGGGTTTTATTTTATAGTGCCAGCGTAATAATAAAATACGAATGAGTGTTACGTAACAGTTTTACGCATGCGTTTTTGTTTTTGTGCAACTTCTTTTTTATATACATACCGTAAAGGGGTCGTCGTAAAAAATGGAAGCATTTTATATGGAAGGTATAATTTTTTTTTGCACCGTTTGTAGTAAGTATGTTTTGTAAAGAGGATTCAGGAATTTTAATTTTTCTATTGTTTATATTGTATATACATAGTTTTTTTATGTGCGCAATTACATTTCATTTATTTAGAAAGTTATTTAGAACAAGTAGCTAATAACAGTCATAAAATTCATTAAATTATCAAGCCAATTGTTCAAGTTTCAAAGGAGATAAAAAATTATTGCAGCTATGCACGAAAGCTTTTGTTTGGAAGTATATAAAACAGCAGGTAGACAGAGAAGAAAGGAAAATATTTCAGAGGTATTTTCCGAAAAACATTTTTCTGCGTGCTTCTAAGGTTCACTAAAATAATGTAATGTAGTTTTTGCTATGCATTAAAGCCCATAATTATTGTTATAAGTTGTTCAAATGTTGTTGTTCTAATGCAGCTGGCAATACAGAGACAGTTAATCTTTATGCCATAAGCAAGGGCTGCACCACTGTTACTCCATTTAGCCCTATCCAGGGGACACATGTAGCTTGAAGATATGGTAAGGACATGAGTCACAGTATCCCCACAAGACTCTAAGTTTACATTACCGAGACCTTCTGTTTAAAGTGGATTCCGAACCACTACAGCATTCAAATAGTGAAAATTCTACAGCCCCGTCTGTCCTAATATATAAGTTAAAATAAATGTACTACAATAAAAACAATGCAAATTAATGCTTTCACAATATTTAAAAATAATTTTTGCTACTTCTAAAGGGGTCGTTGTAAAAATAAATCTGTAAATATAAAATTTTATAATTACAGATGAACTAAATGTACAAGTTAATTACTTTCTGAAGTATTTAAAATTTTTTACTACCACTAATTTTTATGTTATCGGAAATAACATTTTATATATTAAAATAGCATAATGTAATATAATGTTCACTATGCATTATAGCCCATAACTATTGCTATAAGACGTTCAAATATCGTTGTTCTAATGCAGCTCGCAATACAGAGACAGTTAATCTTTATGCCATAAGCAAGGGCTGTACCGCTGTTACTCATTTAGCATTTCCCTAGGGGGCACGTGTAGCTTGAAGATATGCTATGGACGCGAATCACACTATCCCCTCAATTCTCTACGGTCCTATTAGACCGGAACTCACGATTTAAAGTGTATTACGAACCCCTACTTGTTCAAATGTAGTGAAACCCAAAAAAATTCTACAGCCCCATCATCATATATAAAATAAAAATTAATGCACTAAAATGAATACAATACAAATTAATACTTTCACAATATTTAAAAATAATTCTTTGCTACTTCTAAAGGGGTCATCGTAAAAATAAATCTGTAATTATAAAATTTTATAATTACAGATGAACTAAATGTACAAGTTAATTACTTTCTGAAGTATTTAAAATTTTTTACTACTGCTATGATAGTTTTTGTTATCAAAAATAACATTTAATATATTAAAATAGCATGCTGGTATTTTAGAGTTATCATATAATAAAAATCACAAAGACGTTGTAATTTTATTTTTGCATTATTTGAATATAAACAAAATTCAGCATCATATATATTACAATGTAAAAAAAAAATTCTATTTTAACACCATCGACTTTATTCCACTTTATTATCTGAATAATCAGAGCTAATTAAAAAAACAGCAATGTATTAAGATAATAATTAATCAAAAGTAATAATATTTGGTAATTTTATCTATTTTATAGCAAACATTCATTCAATTTTATAACTTGACAAATAATTTTCATCTTATATAGCGTTCAAACGATATCCATGAAAAAACGATATCCATGAAAATTAGTATGCACATATATTATATATATATATATAACAGCGCTCTGGCGTTCGGTAAAAAAGGTATCGGGTTCAAATCTCTGGGCGGTACCACAGGTATCGGGTTCAAATCTCGGCTTTGCCCATGGGTGTTGCAGTGGTTCGGAATCCACTTTAAGCCGTAGGTCCCAGTCCTAATAGGATCGTAGAGTGCTGCGGGCGCATTATTACTCCGCGTCCGTTGTTTACCATCAAGCCCCCTGGGTAATGCAAAGTGAGTAACATCGGTGCAGCCCTTATTGGCATCCAAAGACGTCCATGTCTGTTTGCCAGCTGCATTGAAAATATATATATATATGGAAACGAAACATTAAAAGAATATCTCAATTAAGGAAAAAAATTTAACCTTAAAAAATTATCAAAAATGATCTAAGCGCCTTAATTTATTTTTATTTGTTTATTATTTTTTGCTGAAATCAACCACTTTACTTCGTTCACCAACAAAAAAGCTGCATCATATGAATAGAAAAATTATATTTAATATCCTTAAAAAGTTTCAAATTCAAAATGTTAAAATTCAAAATTTCGAAATAAATACATTAAATAAAAATGTATTAAAATTCAAAATCTAGTAATAGTTACTCAGCCTTCAATATTCAAAACAAAAATAGTCTTTAAATATTTTTATGCATTTCACGTATATACCAGTAAAAAACATCTTCCTTGTTGAAATGTAAGTTTTTGTAGCGGTGTTTAAAAGATGAAACAAAAACTGTTAGATCTTCTATAAGTTTATTGCCTTAAAAAATAACATAATGTTTATATGAGTTGACGAATTTTTACCGTAATTTTTTACTGAATATTAAACTTACAAATGAGTCAAATAAATAAGTCCCAGGTAACTAAGTATTCAAAATGACTTCTTACGAAGTTCTTAATTTTCTTTTGCAAAATTTTTTCTCTGGCACCTTAAATTGCATTATTATTCTAGCTTTAATTATTAAAATATACGCTTACATCACTTTATAGCCTTTTATTTTTATCAAATACTAATAATATCTGAGTATAGAAGAGCATTAATTTATGGTGAATTTTATAAAAATGAGTTTTGTAAAAATTCTTATCAAAATCAATTTAGAAAAGTTGAAAAACTGATGTTAGTAACGATTAATTGCATGTCTCATGTATTTAGTAGAAATTGGTGATATATAATGACACCCAAAAACATTATGAAACATAAAGTAAGAGGTTGCATTCAATAGAGCTTCAATAGATGTTAATAATGAGCTTCAATAGATGTTAATAAATAAATAAATGTTAGTGACAACTAATTAAAAATAATAAAAATTAATACATTGTCATTTTAAAATACAACAAAAGAATTAATGCTATTTCATAAGTATTGAATAAATATCACAGTGAGATGTTGTCATTTAATTTTCATTACATAGGCTGGAAATAGTTGATATCTAGCAAGTTGAGCTACGTAACAAGGGTTTATGATACGAAACTCAACAAGCTAAGTCTAACTGAAAGCTTCTGTGTCTGAACAGGAGAGAAGCACAATGAATCTATAAGTTGGAATGTCTTTCTGCTGTTAGCAAAGGTGCAGATGAGGTTTCTATTGGTAGGTTACTCTGGGTTGCCACAGGTTGCCACAGGTTCGAATCCCGGCCATGCCATGGATGTTTGTAGTGGTTCGGAATCCACTAAGAAGTAAGTCCAGTCCCATATGACTGTAAGAGCATAACGGAGCCCAGTCAGACTTCTCTTTCAACCACATCATACCCAAACAGTATGGGGGCAATTCAGTTCTAGGCATAGTGATGTGGTGTGGTGTAGTGGTAGTAGTATCTGTGCACTGAATTTTCTACAACTCTGTCGTTTTTACTAGCGAATAGTCTGAGGCCAAAAGATTCGACATTTGAAAACAACAATAATTTTGATTACACATGTTAAGGCATTAATTAAATTATGCTACAAAAGGTCTTCACAAGTGTAATTACATTGTAAAGGCATTTTGTAGCATAATTTAATAAAAGTAAACCAAAAAAATAAATAAATGAATAAAAATAAAAATAAAAAAGCTGAACCTGAGACTAAGTCAAAAGAGTTGCTACTTCTGAGAGTAATTTACCCTTAATGAATTCTCCGCACCATGAACTATAAAAAAAAAAAAAAATAAATAAAAAAGAACGAGGTTTGGAGGGGGGAAAATCTGTCTTACCAGAGAGTCATCAACTCCAACACTCATCATACGACCCCTTCTTAATCATATCTTGTTCCCAACTTCAACAACACACACAACTTGTAAAAAGTCATCTCCATCAAGAAGCTACCCTTCAAAGAACTTTTCTACTCAGTAATTCAGCTCCACAGTGAAGGGAGGACCTTCATACAGAAAAAAAAAGAAGCCATCAAATCAAATAGAATAAATAACAATAATGAAAAAAAATTGGGAGGAACCAGATGATCTTCTATTGTGGGGCGAGAGAGGGACATCCCCACCCCCGCGGGCTGTTCTTATTCTTCTTCCCTTTTGAATAAGGTTCCAGCAAGACTTGATGACGATTCCAGCCCTTTCTGAGCTGTCAAAAGAATAAAAATTAAAAAGAAAAAAGAAAGTATCTCCCCCTCCCTCCCTCCTTGCTGTAGCAGGAAAGCATTAAGTCCAAAACTTCGATAAGTTCTTACCACGGCAAATGGCACTTTCTAACCGTTACAATCGCTCATTAAGAATATTATGAAGATCTTTTTCTTTTTTTTTCTCTTTTTCTTTTCTTTCTTTTTTCCGTCGTCCTTTCAATAAACCCTCGATTTTTTTTGTATGTGAGGATTTTTTTATTTATAGTTATTTATTGCCCAAAGGCAATCTGCTTTTTTCTATGTTAGTGTCGAGGTTAGATATGTAATATAAGAGAGGCATGTCCTGCTGAAAGTGATGAGTGAAGTTTTATTTTTTGTTTCATTGTATGATTTGTGTTCGGATTCTTGTCATTTTTCTTGTGTAATATTTAATAAGCAAGAGATCTGAAAAATATCTTTAAAATTTTGAAAATTCATTAAAAACAAGTAATGTAAAATTTTTTAAAAGTCAAGTCCTACTTTTTTTTTCCCACTATATTGCAGAAAGTCCTTTATGAATAAAGTTGAAATTTTCCTCTTACATCTGGCGCCATCTATTATCAAGATATATGCAACTTAAATCTGAAAAAAAACTAAATTAATGAATTAATTAATGAAATATGCATTAATTAATGAATTGAATGAATATTTGAAAAAACTGTACTAACATCCAGTGTCATCCACTACAAGTTTCAAAAAACGTATTTGAACTTGTGTGGGTGAATAAAAGTATTTTATGAACGATTGAAAATTTGAACAAGACATATATATATGGAGAGTTTGAACTAATATTAGGAATTGAATAAACAACAGTGTTTGATGTATGATTTTTTATTCAATAATAATAAATTTTTTATTGCTTATATCATTTGAATAGGCACACTCTTTACCGAAAATAACTCACTGAATTTTGGACTTTTTGTTCTTTATCTAATTTGGACTTTTTATGCGTTGACCGAATTTGGATGGGTTTTTTACCGTCGATCCTTTCAATATTTTTTTTGTGAGAGGGATTTTTTTTATTTATAGTTATTTATTGCCCAAAGGCAATCAGCTTTTTCTATGTTAGTGTCGAGGTTAGATATGTAATATAAGAGAGACAAGTCCGTTGAAGGTGAAGTGAAGTTTTATTTTGTTTCATTGTGTAATTTTTATTCTAGATTTTCATCATTTTTAACTTGTGTAGTATTCAATAAGCAAGATACATGTTTACAACATTTTAATAGGCTCATTCTTTGCAGAAAACAACTTACCGAAATTTGGACTATTTATGCCTTGGTTTAATTTGGACTTCTTTTACGTCTTGGACGAATTTGGAAGGAAAAAACATTATGTACCAATCTCCAATAGCCACTATAATTCGGCTTTCGAAATTTTTTTTTCTTCACATTTAGCCATTAATTCCCTATCATCAGCCTCTTATAATAGTGAGTTGTATTTTCTGTCGTAATGTGAGATAATCATTTTCTTCACATAAAAAAGAACATAATGTCATATAATTTCATCAGGCATTTTTTGTACCATTATAAATTGCAATAATTAGTAAAAAGCAAAAGTATTAAATTAACTCGTATTGTTAATTGGATGTTGAGTATTGTGATTATGTCAAGTTAATAATATTGTTATTAGGTATTGTAATGTTTGTGCTGCTGGATCTGGGTGTGGTTGGGTTGAGGCACAGGCTTGAAAACATACAGCTTTATTTACACGATCATAAACATCACGTACTCATACAATAATTAACATATTTAAAAAGATATCTAATTAAAGAGTTGTGGAAGGATCCTCTTCTAAGCCGAAAATAAAAGATATTTACTCTCAGGATGGGGGAGATTATAAACTAAACGTTTCCCTGAGGCAGCGCCGGGTTGCGCCGTACTTCCTCTCAGGTGAGAGTCTCGATGCCGACTAATCATTTCTCCTGAACGCCACAGGGAACATTCTTGCAATGCGTAGAAGGAAGCACAGTTACAGTATTAATTAACTTAATCATCAGATAATTCAAAATTTTGAGCTATTAGACATATATCACGCCAGCTTATTTAATTTCCTTCAACGTGAAACAAACTGGCCTTGTCACACAAACAATATGTTTATGATGTGCATGATCTTTAGATAACTTGTTTACGCGGGAGAAAAAGCATGCACTCCCAAATTACACTGTTCCCATTGGTTCTCACGTAATGAGAGACAGAATACTTCATGCTATTGAACTACTAGGCATATATGCTGGATGTGCGTGCAATGATGAACTTGTTATTGAGTGGTAACGGCGGTTTGTTTCACTTTGAAAGTAACGAAACAAACCTGGCTGGTACGACCTTTAGACAAACCCCAACTCTTCATTCAATGACTTTTTCAATTTCTTTCACATGAACACATGGCTCCTAATTCCTAACTAACTAACATTCTACCCACTTTGCCAACAATGAAATGTAACATTACCATTGTTGCCCTATGAACAGATCTAAGAAATCTGTTAAAAAAATCTAAAATGAGAGTGAGAGATGATGCTGAAGAATTAATGAAAATTTATTTTTAACCGATCTTTTAATTGTAATGGGCCTCGTTAGTTGTTCTGAGTTCAATTTCAGTATTTTTGAAATGTATTTCTTATATTAAAAACTACTTTCTATATTGTCAAAGAGTTTCTTCAAAATTTACATTTCAATAAATTTCAGCAAAAAAATCTTTACATACTTCTAAAAAAAAAAAATTTGTTTTTAATTTAAACGAGATCCTTTATACTGTTAATTAATGAAAATTGAATAAATTATTTTGGATAAAATGAAATTTATTTTTTTAATCTAATATATATATATATGTATTTGTAATCTTTAAAATTTTTTCCTTATTTTTACATGCCACGAGCACATACAAAAAATGATTTTTATGCACATATCAGAGTTTAGTACATTTCTTTGCAGGTTTGGTGACTTTAAGAACAATTTTCAACCTCTTTGTGACTCTGTTGACTTTAAAATATTATAACATAGAATACATTATACATATTTCGTATATGAACCTACACAAAAAAAGTTTTAATCTTTTTAATGTGCTCCTCAATATGCGAGTGACAAAATATTGAACTAAGATCCATTTATTTAAAAGGCCAAGTTTCTTTCGTGCATGGCATAAAGAAAGGAATCACGGTACTGTGATCTCTCAAAGCGTGCGCCTGAAAGGACTCAACAGCAAAAGGGAAAAAAAAGATCTTTCATTTCATCAGTTTTGATGGTAAACGTGAAATGTAAACATGCTCGACTGTATGTCAATTACATCCCCAGGACTCAGAATTAAAAGCGTGGTACAAGAGGTACATAAGTGTACATTATAAAAGGTATGATATATGTAACGTCTTTCCATTCATTCCTTTGATATCTTCAGTAAGTAAGCAAATTTTCGAAGAGTAAATATCCCTAAAAAAGGCCCTACACGCAGATGAGATTCTTTGTTCAAAAAATAGAGGGAAAAAAAGATAGGGGAAAAAAAAAAAAAAGGAGAGGTGAGAAGATTTTTCCCACCCCAGCCTATTGAAGTGAGTTAATTAAGCATTAATCAGTTTACGAATTGTTTGGGGAAAAATTCTTGTTTGCTAGGATGGGTTTCTATTACAAAAAAAGAAGGAGAAAGACCAGCATGGAAAAAAAAATTCCCTTTTTCTTTTTTAAAATATAAAGATTTTTTTTCTTTAATCATTTAATGCGTTGCACCATCACCATATAGAAAAATTTATTTTCATCATCATTATATTTTCATTTAGCACTTTTTTTATGCAGTAGTTAATTTGAAAATGAAAATTATGGCATATAGAAAAAAAAAAAAAAAGGATTCTGGAATAAAATATAATATTCAGGACATTTAAAGGAATAAAAAATAAATTTCTGAAATTATAGATTTAAATATATACTTCTTATATACAATAAATAACACATTTAAAGACATCTAATTAAAGATTCGTGGTAGGATTCCACTTCAAACCTGAAAATAAAGATATTTCCTCTCGGGATGAGAGATTGTAAAATAAATGTCTCTGAAGCAGGGGCCGTACTTCGTCTCGAGTGAGAGTCTCGATGCCACTGACCATTTCTCCTGAACACTATAGGGTGCGCTCTTGCAGCGCGTAGAAAGCAGCAAGGTTACAGTATTAATTAACTTAATCATCAGATAATTCAGAATTTTGAGCTATTAGACATATATCACGCAATCTTATTTTACTTCCGTCAACGTGAAACAAACTGGTCTTGCCACTCATACAATATGTTTATGATGTGCATGATCTTTAGATAACTTGTTTACGCAGGATGAAAACACGAAACCACAAATTAAGCTGTTTTCATTGGTTCCTACGAAGTGAGAGATAAAAATACTTCATGCAATTGAGCTACTAGGAATATATGTCGGATGCGCGTGCAGTGATGAACTCGTTTTTGAGTGGTAACGGGGTTTGTTTCACTTCGAAGGTAACGAAAACAAATCTGATTAAACAACCCCCAACCCTGTTTTCAGGAACTTTCTCTATTTTCTTCACATGGCTCTCTTCCCAACCACTTTGTCAATAATGAAATGATAAAATTATCATTGGTGTCCCATGAGCAGATCTAAGAAAGCTTGCACTTCAAAAGTTCTTAAGGATTTGGTTTGTCGCTCTACGGTCACTTTGTGCACACTTTAGGCTAATTAGACCGGGACCTACAGTTTTACGTGGATTCCGAATCACCAACAAGCATCCATGCCACCGCCAGGATTCGGACCTGAAACTCGTGGTACCAAAGGCCAGAGAGACAGCCAATTGGTCATCAGGGCGTAATTCTTACAGAATAATGGTGACTAATGAGCAAATGATAATTGTAATATGCTGAAGGATTAATGAAGTTTTATTTTTTAACCAATCTTTTTATTTGTAATGCGCCTCGTATAAGTTGTTCGTTTTTTGATTTCAATTTTAATATTTATGAAATCTATTTTTAAACTTAAAAACCTGCTTCCTATTTTTGTGGAAGAGTTTCTTCAAAATTGACATTGCAGTAGATTTAAGCAAAAAAAAACACTTCATAATTCCATACAAAATTTTGTTTAATTTAAACGAGATTCTTTTTTATACTGTTAATTAATTAAAAATGAATAAATTATTTTTCATAAAATGAAATTATTTTTTAAAAATCTTAACTTAATATATTTTTTTGTAATCTTTAAGATTTTTCCTTATTTTACATGCCACGAGCATATAAAAAAATAATGTCTTTATGCACATATCAGAGTGTACCACATTTCTTTAAAGGTGACTTTAAGAACAATTTTCAACCTCTTTGTAACTCTGTTGACTTTAAAATATTATAACACAAAAATTCATTATACGTATTTCGTATGAACCTACAAAAAAAAAAATTGTAATCTTTTACTGTGCTTCTTAATAAGCGAGTGACAAAATATTGAACTAAGATCCATTTATTTAAAGGCCAAGTTTCTTCCGTGCATAGCATAAAGAAAGGAATCACGGAACTGTGATCTCTCAAAGCGTGCACCTGAAAGGACTCAACAGCAAAAGAAAAAAGATCACCTTTCATTCCATCAGTTTTGAGTGTAAACGTGAAATGTAAACATGCTCTGCTGTATGTCAATTACATCCCCGGGACTCGAATTAAAAGCGTGGTACAAGAGGTACATAAGTGTACCTTAAAAACAGGCACGATATACGTAACGTCTTTCCATGCATTCCTTGATATCTTCAGTAAGTAAACAAATTGGCGAAGAGTAAATATCCCTAAAAAAAGTCCTTACACGCAGATGAGATTCTTTGTTCAAAAATAGAGGGGAAAAAAGATGGGGAAAAAAAAAAAAAAGAGGTGAGAAGATTTTTCCCACCCCAGCTATTGAAGTGAGTTAATTAAGCATTAATCAGTTTACGAATTGTTTGGGGAAAAAATTCTTGTTTGCTAGGATGGGTTTCTATTAAAAAAAAAAAAAAAAAAAAAAAAAGGATAAAGACCAGAAGGGGAAAAAATCCCCCCTTTTCTTTTTGAAAAAATGTAAAGTTTTTTTATTTCTTTTCTTCAATCATTTAGTGCGTTGCGCCATCTTCATATAGAAAAGTTTGTTTTTCATAATCATTATATTTTCATCTTAGTGCTTTTAATCGCATAAAAAAATAAAAATTTTAGTACATAGAAAAAGGATGTTGAAGAAAATATAATATTCAGAATACTTAAATGAGTAAAAAGTAAATTTCTGAAATTATAGACTTTAATATATACTTCTTATATAGCTGTATATAAACTTAAATATATACTTCTTATACAGCTGCATATAAACTTAAATATATACTTCTTATATAGCTGCAAATAAATTTATATACTTCTTATTCAGCTGCAGATAAATTTAAATTTGTTCTTCTTATATAGTTGCAAATATAATTAAATATATACTTCTTATATAGTTGCAAATAAATTTAAGTATATATTTCTTGTATAGCTGAAAAAAATTTAAGCATATACTTCTAATATAGCTACATATACACTGAGGTGACAAAAAGTCATGGGATACCTCTTAATATCGTGTCGGCCCCTCCTTTCGCCCGGCGAAATGCAGCAACTCGACGTGGCATGGACTCAACAAGTCGTTGGAAGTCTTCCGCAAGAATATTGAGCCATGCTGTCTCGATAGACGTCCATAATTGTGAAAGCGTTGATGGTGCAGGATTTTGGGCACGAACAGACCTCTCGATGATGTCCCATAAATGCTCGATGGGATTCATGTCGGACGATCTAGGTGGCCAGATCATTCGTTGGAATTGTCCAGAATGTTCTTCAAACCAATCGCAAACAGTTGTGGCCCGGTGACATGGCGCATTGTCATCCATAAAAATCCCATCGTTGTTTAGGTACATGAAGTCCATGAATGGCTGCAAGTGATCTCCAAGTAGCTGAACATAAGCATTTCCAGTCAATGTTCGGTCCAGTCGCACCAGAGGACCAAGTCCATGCCATGAAAAAAAACAGCCCACACCATTACGGAGCCACCACCAGCTTGAACAGTGCCTTGCTGACAGTTTGGGTCCATGGCTTCGTGGGGTCTGCGCCACACTCGAACCCTACCATCAGCTCTTACCAACTGAAATCGTGACTCATCGGACCAGGCCACGGTTTTCCATTCATCTAGGGACCAACCGATATGCTCACGTGCCCACGGAGTCGCTGCAAGCGATGTCGTTCTGTCAGTAAAGGCACTCGAGTCGGTCTTCTGCTGGAATAGCCCAAGAAAGCCAAATTTCTCCGCACAGTTCTAACAGACAAGTCCCTTGTACGTCCCACATTGATTTCTGCGGTTATTTGACGCAGTGTTACTTGTCTGTTAGAATTTACGACTCTTTGCAGACGTCGCCGGTCTCGGTCGTTAAGTGCAGGCGGGCGACCACTGCGCTGTCCATGGTGGGATTTTATGCCTGAAATTTCATACTCTCGGCACACTCTTGACACAGTGGATCTGGCAATGTTGAATTACCTAACGATTTCCGAAATGGTATGACCCATGCGTCTAGCTCCAACTAATATTCCGCGTTCAAAGTCTGTTAATTCCGTCGTGCGGTCATCATCACGTCAAAACCTCTTCACATGAATAACTTGAACAGAAATGAAAGCTCTGCGAAAGTATTGAGCATTTATACATGTTCTACGCGATGCTACTGCCATCTGAAAATTTGCATATTGCTATCCCATGACTTTTGTCACTTCAGTGTATACTATACTGAAAGTACATATTTATGTACTTCTTATACACTCATGTCCATAAATTAAGGGACAATTCAGAATCACACAGAAATTGAACTCTAAAATAAAAATTTCACCTGTAGAATTATCACACACATCTTGAAGAAGAATATGCCAATTACAGGAAACCACCAGATGGCGCGGATAGTACGTCACAATGACGAGAGTGTAAGAGAGGGGTATATAAGGAATGGTGGCAAAGAAGTAAAATTGTTCACAAGCGCTTTAAAAAGCCTTTCAGTGCAATAACCGCATAGTTATGGCACAAAGGAAGCATTTGGATAATTTTTTTTTTACGTGGTAGAATTATCGGACGACAGGAATGTGGACGTACCCAGCTGGAAATATCCGAGGAATTTGGAATCGCCCAGAGTGTCATCTCCAGGCTTTGGCAACGATTCCAAGATGATGGTAATGTGAGTAGATGTTACAGCACAGGTCACCCTGAGTTACAACGCCGATTGAGGACCGGTATTTAGCAGTTACTGCCAAAAAAAAAAGAAACAGATGGAGCACAGCATCAGACCTGTCTCGTCAGCTCTCTTCAGCTACCGGTACGACAGTTTCAAGGCAGACCGTGTACAGACGCTTACGGCACATTGGTCTATATGCTCGTAGGCCTGTCAGATGTGTTCCACTTACCGCAACTCACTGTCGCCTGCGATTAACTTGGAGTAGAGAGCATTGTGGACACCCAACAGTGGTCTTGTGTGATGTTTTCCGACAAGTCAGTTTAGTTTGCAGTCTGATTCTCGTCGGACTTTCGTATGAAGAGCGCCAGGTACCCGTTACCACCAAGAAAACACCATTGAACGACACCGTTACGGTGGTGCAGATGCCTCGTTTGGGGAGGAATTATTTTGGTTCCAGAACTGACCTGCATGTTCAGAGTGTAACGATGACAGGCCCCATCTATCGGGATGTTATTCTGGAACAACATGTACGTTTGTTTCGGGGCGCCATGGGTGCTGAATTTCTGTTTATGGATGACAACGACCGTCTTCACCGTGCAAA
>BPLR01014240.1:0-49491 GCA_021605095.1 Caerostris extrusa
ATAATCAATGTGGGTTATTGGTAAATCTAAAGAATCCATACCTCTAATTATCTTAAGATATATCTCCTAAATATTAAATTCCTTTTAAAATAATACACCTTTCTCATCAAAAAAGAAAGTAAGACATCAAGTAAAGCTGAAACGTACATCAACAAAATGAGTTCTCAAGCACGAAAAATAATACAAACAGCGGTGCACAATATCCACTCTATATCAATGCTACATTCATTTCGAGAACTTTCTTCTGCACAATCTATTATACGGAAACATTTCAACGACCAAGAAATGAATACATACACTTTTCTTTCTCCTTCCTCCGTCTTGGCAAACTTCGAAAGGTCCGGGTATTCTGAATTTCATGAGAAGAAGAAAGTAAAATATCAGGAAAAATAATCTATCTCGAAAGACATTTTTGACAAATGAAAGACCGCTGTAAAAGGAACCAGAGCATCGACTCAGAAAGCCGCAGAAAAGTTGGTGGGGTGGAGCAAGCAAGAATGATTGCATGCAACCCCCGAAATATCTTCAGGTCGGCAGATCTCAATATCCATTTTTGTAATTCCCTCTGTCAAGACAAGTGTTACACAGCTTAGTTTTGCTTCTCAAGGAAAAATTTTCTTGCTTCTTTCACAACGTCGTTGGAGGATTTGGACGTTTTGAAAAGTATGGAGAAAAGAGTGTTTGAAAGACAGTTTTAAAATTTTATTCCTTTTTTTTTTTTCTTTTCGGCTGTTGTAAGGTCTTGACGTATTACTCAAAGCTTACGGCGTAACTTAATTTGCTTTTCGGTTATATTCCGAGCTATAAATTTTACTGAATGATCAAAAGTCCACTTTTAAAAGATAAATAGCTTTTTAAGTGTAGTGATTATAATGCCGTATTATAGAATATAATTTAGCATTTAAAATATGAAATGGTATTTAATACGTTAATCCCCTTTAATTTCTGAGATATACAATGGACATTATTTTTTATATTAACATCTTATTAGTATTTATTCCAAATAAACATTCATTTAATTAAGCACAAGTATTTAAAATAAATGAATAATCAAAAGGTTTTAACTTTTGTTCGAAATGTCGTTAGAAATGTCAACAAACTTAAGTCATCAAGTTTTATTTTGCGAAAAGATTTTACTATTTGGATTTTACTATGCATTGTATAAGTTAATTAATGTTTAGTCTATAGACATGAGAATATTTCCGACTCTGGATTGAGGCTATCTGAGAAATGAGAAATATAAGTCTATAGCGCCAATACCATTCAGTGAGCATTGTGCAAGAGATTTCGTGTTCCAATAGAAGCCCTCTTGGAACTATAATATGCAACTTGCAATGTTGATGCAGTGTAATAATCATCAAGATTCACTCTGGGTAGGTAAATGTATCTGGTATATCTATGACGCTATAGTAATGAATGGCTTAGTACTAAGTGCCTGGTATTCGAAAAGAAAATTTATTAAAAAAACCATTTTTTATATTTGAAGTAAAGCAAAAAGAGAAGAAAAAAAAGACATTGCATTGTCCTTTACTTAATGTTTGTCTTCTGTCTAAACCTGTCTTCAGGTTTGCTTCCCAATGAGGTTGGGTTTAATTGTTTGAGGAATTATTTAGAAGAAAGTTTTCAAATTTTAGATTACTTTTAATATAGCAAGACGCAAAAACATATCCTGCACAGAGCTGCACATGTAGTGTAACTTAATTAGTAAATATATTTTTTTAATTTTATTACTTACATAAATATTAGAAAGTTTTAATTTAATTTTGTCTACTGAAGCCATAGTATTAGAAATCAAAATTAATACTTCGTGAATCACAAATTTTGTTATTTATATTTTATTATTTATTTGTTATTATAAAATATCTTTTGTGCAATATTTTTTGTTTAGTTATAAAAAAGTAAGATGTAAAGATAATCTGCTATGTTGCGATTAAATGTTATATAGTTTGTTTTGTTTTCTGTCTTTCATTTGTATAATGAAAAAAATAAGAAATATTCCATTGATTTGTGAAAATTTGAAATTAAAATTAAGCAGCAAATATAAAAGTAAAAGTAGAATTTTTTTTTTCTAAATCTGTATCCTTACTTAATATCTTGATAATTTAAATGTGTTGTTTAAAAAAATGTTTTGAATCTTCATTATTTAATTATATCGAAAATATATCTGGATTTTTATGTCGATTAATTAAATTTAAAAGCAACATAACATTGATTCATAATACTTTCGTTTAATTTATATTTATATGATAATTATATACATATACACCTCAAACATATTCTTAAATTATACATTTAAATTCTCAAATTATTGAGTAAAGATACTGATTAAAGAAAGAAAAAGAAACATATTCTACTTTTACTTCTTTTGTTTAATTTTAGTTTCAAATTTGTACTAATTAATTGAATATTACGTATTTTTTCCATTATACGAACGAAACACTGAAACAACTAATAATATTTAATTGCAACATAGTAGATCATCTTTATATCTTATTATTTTATAACTAAAACATAAATATTACAGAAAATATTTTTTATAACAATTATTTGTTTTAGAATAACATGAAATCTGTACTAAGTAATTCATTACTAAAATATCATGGATGTAACAGATACAGATTTACCCACAGGGAACCATAGAAGATTATTAAACTGCACTAACATTAACTTGCACATTATAGTCCCAAGGGTGGCTACTATCGGGACACAAAATCTCTTCTACAAGACTAAAAGCAATTATATTGTGATATACAGATTTATAGTGCTTATTCTTGATATCACAATAAAGGAGTTCAAAATATTCTCATGTCTATTGACTAAACAGTAATTAACATATAAATTGTTAAGTAAATTCCAAATAGTAAAATCTTTTTTTTGAAAAAACAATTTGATGGCTTAATCTTGTTGACATTCCTAACGACTTTTGAATAACTTGAAACTTTTGATTACTTATTTATTTTAAATAAATGTGCTTATTTAAATGAATGTTTATTTGGAATAAAAACAAAAATAAAATGATAGTATAATAAACAATGTCCATTGTAAATTTCAGAAGTTAAAGGGGATTAACGTATTCAATACTATATATTTCATATTTTAAAAATAAATTATAATATTTACTTAAAATTCAAAATTATAATCGCTACATTAAAAAGCTATTATGGTTTTGTGACAAAAAGTAGACTTTTGATCATTCAGTAAAATTTATAACTCGAAATGTAACCGAAAAGCAAATTAAGTTGCGACGTACGCGAGTAATACGTCAAGATCTTACAACAGCCAAAAAGAAAAAAAAAATAAAGAATAAAATTTTAAAACTGTCTTTCAAACACTCTCTTTCTCCAGACTTTTCAAAACGTCTAAATCCTCCAACGACATTGGAAAGAAGCAAGAACATTTTTCCTTGAGAAGCAAAACTAAGCTGTGTGACACTTGTCTTGACAGAGGGAATTACAAAATGGATATTTAGATCTGCCGACCTGAAGATATTTCGGGGGTTGCTGCATGCAATCATTCTTGCTTGCTCCGCCCCTCTCCTCCCACCTTCAACTTTTCTGCGGTTTGTGAGTCGATGCTCTGGTTCCTTTTACAGCGGTCTTTCATTTGTCAAAAATGTCTTTCGAGATAGATTATTTTTCCTGATATTTGCTTTCTTCTTCTCATGAAATTCAGAATACCCGGGACCTTTCGGGAAGTTTGCCAAGACGCCGGGGAAAAAGAAAAGTGTATGTATTCATTTCTTGGTCGTTGAAATGTTTCCGTATAATAGGATTGTGCAGAAGAAAGTTCTCGAAATGAATGTAGCATTGATATAGACTGGATATTGTGCACTGCTGTTTGTATAATTTTTCGTGCTGAAGATCTCATTTTGTTGATGTACGTTCCGGCTGTACATGATGTCTTACTTTTTTGATGGGAAATGTGTATTATTCTTAAAAAGAAATTTATTATTTAGGAGATAGATCTTAAGATAAATTATATGGATTTCTTTAGGATTTACTAATAAACCCATATTGATTATTGATAAACCTACATTCACATTGAATTAAAAGCATTAATTCTGCATTAATGAGCTAATTGTTCTTTTGAGAACTCATTTTGTTTATGTACGTTTCAGCTGTACACCAAGTCTTACGTTTATGATGTGGAATGTGTATTATTCTTAAAAAAGAACAAATTTATTATTCAGGAAGACATATTATATGAATTTCTTTAGGATTTATTAATAAAACCACATTGATAGTTTTGTCGAATTGAAAGCTTGAATTCTGCATTAATGTGTTAATGTTTCATTTTGTTTATGTACGTTTCAACTGTACACCAAGTCTTACGTTTATGATGTGGAATGTGTATTATTCTTAAAAAATATATTTAATATTTAGGGAGACATATCTTAAGACAAATTAGATTTGTTTTTTTTCTTTATGTTTTGCTAAAAAATCCACATTAATTATTTTATTGAATTAAAAGCATGAATTCTGCAATAATGTGGTAATTTTTCATACGTACTGATAAGGATTGTGCAAAATAAAATTCTTGAAATGAATGTATTATTGATATAGACTAGATATTGTGCACTGCTGTTTGTACTATTTTTGAGCTTGCGAACTCATTTTATGGATGTATGTTTCAGCTATACTTGAAGTCTTACTTTTGATGCGAAATGTGTATTATACTTAAAAAAGAAATTTAATATTTAGAGAAACAGATCAGAAGATAAATTATATGACTTTTTTTCAGGTTTTTATAACAAACCCACATTAGTTGCTGGTCGACTTAAAAGCATGAATTATGTATTAATGAGTTAATGTTTCATAAGTACTGACAATGTTTGTGTAAAAGAAAGTTCTTGAAATGAAGGTAACATTGATATAGACTAGATATTGTGAAGTGCTGTTTGTATTATTTTTCGTACTTGAAAATTCAACCATACTTGAAGTCTTCCTTTTTTGATGTGAAATGTTTATTATTCTTAAAAAACGAATTTTACATTTATGGGGGCGACAGATCTTAAAACAAATTTTATGATTTTTTTAAGACAGAGGATTAGATTTTTAGACAGATTAAGGATGTATATGTTTAGATTTTTTACTTATAATTCCACATTGATTGTTTTGTTGAATTAAAAGCATTAATTTTTGCATTAATGTGCGAATGTTTCATTTGAGAATTTATTTTGTTGATGTGCGTTTTAGCTATACATGCAGTCTTACTTTTTTTGTTGTGAAATGTGTATTATTTTAATATTTAATATTTAGAAAACGAATTTAATATTTAGGGAGACAGATATTGAGATAAATTATATTATTATTATTTTTTTTAGGTTTTCCTAATAAACCCACATTGATATTTTTGTTTACTTGAAAGCAACAATTCTGTAATAATTGGCTAAAGTTTCATACGTACTGATAAGTATTGTGTAGAAGAAAGTTCTTGAAGTGAATGTAACATTGATATAAACTAAATATTGTGCACTGCCGTTTGTATTATTTTTCGTGCTTGAGATCTCTTTTTGTTGATTTACGTTTCAGCTATACATGAAGTCTTACTTTTTTGATGTGGAATGTATTATTATTATTAAAAAACAAATTTAAAATTTAGCGTGACATATCTTAAGAAAAATTATATGAATTTCTTTTGGGATTTATTAATAAACCTACATTGATTGTTTTGTCGAATTAAAAGCGTTTATGTGCTAATGTTTCATTTGAGAATTCATTTTATAGATGTACGTTTGAGCTATACATAAAGTATTACTTTTTAAAGGGAATAGGTATTAATCTTAAACAACAAATTTAATTTTTAAGGAGACAGGTATTAAGACAAATTATATGATTTTTTCAGGTTTTTCTAATAAACCCACTTTGATTGTTTTGTCGACTTAAAAGCATGTTTTCTGCATTAATGTGTTAATGCTTCATACTAACAAAATAACCGACATTTCCCATATTAATGAAATAATTTGTGGTAGTGGCTAAATATAGCACAAAGTAAGACAAATCTCATGAACGAATAAAATAGAATTCAATTTTCTCTAAAGATATTTTCAAATGTTTTTCTAGAAATAGAATAAAACTACCTCTTGGGAAAATAGTATCATAAAAAGGAACATCAAAAATAGGTATCACAGACAAGTAAGTACCGAGAAATCCCTTAGCAGATATGAAAAATCTGATTGGATGAAAAGAAATAATCACAGATATATCTTCCGTAGCTTTTTGATTTATCATTATTTCTTTTTCCTTGAGTTTTTCGTTAACTGACATTGATGTGTTATCATAATGTTTTATTTAGCTACATTAATTAGATTAGTTTTAAGTAATATTTAATTTACAACTTTTAAAAAATTTTTTATTGAGATAGCAATTTTGAAATCGATTAGAAGTGATACTTTTGAAGTCCTTTAAAAATTAAAATCGATGAAATACAGTTTTTCTTCAAGAACACATCTTGATGAAAAACTAACATTAAATTTGAATAAACTGAATGTTACTAAGGGGGTCTGGTATCCGAGGACTAGCTCTCTAGGCTCTATGCCACAGGCTTGGGATTCGAGTCCCGGCGGTGCCACAGGTACTTATAATTGTTTAGAATCCACTTTAAACCGTAGGTTCATGTTTAATATGACTACTACTACTACTATTTTTCACCTACATATCACTGTTCCTAAAGCTGAATTGTCTTTTACAGTTTGGGAATGATATGGGTGCGAAGAAGTCTGATTGAGTTTCGGGACGCTCTACGATCATATGAGACAGGATTCCAAATTATTACAAACATCCATGGCACCTCCGAGATTCGAACCATGTGGTACCAGAGTGCTAGTCATTTGGCAATCACACCCACGGTTTGTTATGACTGCAAAGCGTTGAACATAAGGCTGACATCTGTACCCCATAAAAAGAAATCATTTCCTGTTTTGGAATCTGCCAATAGGCAGATAGCCATAGCGAATTCTCTCAATATATAAATAAAATTGAGATTTTTTTTTAATTGATAAACAATTTTATAAATTACTTTAAAACTGAATATTAAATGTCTCACACATATTATGTAAATTTATAATTTATTTCTTAAAACAAATTCTTGAAAACTAAATTTAAAGTCAATTTGAGATGAAAATATTGAAAATCAAAAAATCATTTAAAATTTAGCAAAATCAATTGTTTTCTCTCCAAAATTAAAGATGTTTAGATAGCTTGTGATAACGTGCGTCACTGGTGAGCATTAGGGAGGAATTTCAATCCACTGGCGACTTTGTTGTAAACACTGTTTTAAAAACGATGGTGTTTGGAAAGTTCAGCTTCTTGCCTAGGTAGTCCGACTACCTTTGGGGAGATTTCTGGTTTCCCCATACAATACGCAAATGCGGGGTAAATGCCCCTAGGCATGGCAATCCTTCTTCAACGACATAGCAAAGTCAGACTTCTACTTACGTATGCTCCATCAAAAAGAGAAGCTGTCCTATTCTTCCCTTCCTGCATGAGAAATACGTTAACAATAACAACTAAATGCAGTTAAAGAAAGCCTTATCTTTTATTTCTAAAATAATTTTTTATGTATTTTCAATAAATATATTTTTTTGGTTATATATTAGAGGTTATTAAGATGAAACATTTTCATAAATTCTCCTTCCCCAGAAATTTTCCCTTTAAAGCGTGATTTCACAGCACGTTTATAAATGTTCTGCATATAATATTATTTGTTGTAGATTTCTTATATAATGGCCGAGTGGCTAGCGGTCTGGCTCTCGGTACCACAAGTTTCGGGTCCGAGTTCCGGCGGCACCATGGATGTTTGTAGTGGTTCGGAATCCGCTTTAAACCTTAGGTCCATATCTAAAATGATCGTAGAGCGTTGCGGAAGTATTGTTATTCCGCGTAGGAAGAGGAAGCATTAAGATGTAGCTTGACGATAAGCTACACATAACCCCTGGGGTGTGAGTGCTAAGTGAGAAACGTCGATTTAGCCCTTGCTTATAGCATAAAAAAGTCAACTGTTTAAGTATTTTCCAGCTGCATTAGTAAATATATATATTGTATTGTATTTTTTATATATATATAATATGTTATAGGAATTATTAAACGAAATAATAAATGTGTATTGTCCAGATAAATTCTACACATGTGTTTTCCACATTTAAAAGCAATTTCATTGCCAAATTTGTTGACTATAGATTTTAATGAAGTGTTTATTTTCCTTTTGTTAATTTTAATCAAGTACATTGTATCATTTTGTTGATGATTTTATTGATTATTATTATTATTTGCAGTTTTCCTATTCCTTAAATTGTTTAAAATGTAATGAAATATTAGTTCTACCAAAATTAGCCGTTTAAGATAAAAAGATACTGAAATTACACAATTTAATCTTAAATTTGTTCTTATAAAGTCTTACTTGTAATATATGTTATCGAACCTTTGTTCAAATTAAGGCAAATGAACCATTCAAAGCTGAATGCACAATAGCTTAATTTTATTTGATGAAAGTCGACAAAAACGGTTTTTCACTAGGAGAAAGAAGACGACGAATTGTTTGAATGGAAGCAAGTAAAAGATTGTCGTTTCTCCTGAATATTCCGCAGGGATTCATGTAACTGCTTGTACTAAGATCTCTTAAACCAAATTGCTCCCTGAAAGGGAAGTACAACATCTCAGAAGGGAGTCTCAGTGTCTTTTGAAGCAATCTTTCTAAGTAGATAGTGAGTCAGATGAGTATTATTCAACTCTACCAACTAAATCATCAACTGTAATTATCGTGAGAATAGTTTCTTTTTTCGTATTATTTATATGCCCAATACTTTAAATTCGTAACTTTCTAATGAATTTAAAACTCTTTCTACAGAAAAAATAACTATCTGAAAGAAATTTTTTAATTTATCTAACTATTTAAAAGTATCTTCCAATATAAAAAAATTCAACTAGGAAAAATAAATATGCAATAGCAATTTTTATTACTTAACAAATTATTCAATTATGAGTCACTGCAAAAATATTCATAAATTTTAATTTTTTTTAGTTTAAATGTAATTGTTTTTGGTATTTTTGTCTTAATATTTTAAGTTTGATAAAATAATAAGAATATTAGTGGAGGATTCTCAAAAGGAAGTCTCAGTGTCTTTTGAAACAATCTTTCTAAGTAGATATCGAGTCAGATGAGTATTATTCAACTCCACCGTCTAAATCATTGTCTGTAATTATCGTGAAAATAGTTTCTTTGTTTGTATCATTTATATGCCCGATACTTTAAATTTGTTACGATTTAATGAATTTGAAACTCATTCTGCAGAAAATAAAATGTAACATCTTTGAAAGAAATTTGTCATTTTATTTCTTTTCTTAAAAGTGCCATCTAGTAGAAAAATTTAACTGGAAGAAAATAAATGCAAAATAACATTTTTATTAATTAACAAATTATGCAATTATGAGTCACTATAAGAATATTCCCGTATTTTTTATTTCAAAAGTAAGTCTTTTTATGGTATTTTTTGCCTTAATATTTTAATTTTTAAGTTTCATAAAATAATGATAATTTTAATAAAGGATGAACAGTTATTGTTTAATGAACAGTTCATACAGAATTTTTACTTAGCAAGGTTTGATGTGCGTGGAGCTCATAATTATATTTTAACCGCGGTTGGTATTATGCAAAATTATATTCAAATCAAAAGCAAACTTTATGAAACAAATGAATAGATTTATATATTAAACTTATATGATTTTTAGGAATAATTTTAAATATTGTATAACAAGCTTTTATCTATTGTTCTTACGAAGTTAGTTTTTGTCATTTAGAAGCAGCATTTAACTGCATCTGGAATATTACAAAATGAACATTTTTAATGAATAATTGTAAAAAATAAATTTAATATGAGTAAATCTAATGGGTTTTCCTATTACTATGTTAATGATTTTTTCCTATTCTTTTTATATTGATCTAAATGAAAAATTACATATAATTATGATAGTTTAAATTGAATTAAATACCAAAATAGTATTTTTATCATTATTTTCATAATCTTATTCATTTTTACGCCTCATTTATTTATTTATTTTTTTCAATTCTGAAGCATTAATCCCAGCATCATCATTACTATTTCATAAATAATCATGTAGTTATGAATTTATTTCTCAATGTCATTATAAATGTAGCGCCTTAACTTGAAATTTTATCTGCCAGTATCATTAAATTTATTCTTAATAATAAATGATATAAAATATTTCTGAATAACTTCTCAGAATAAAAATTAACAAAAATTAATTATTCCTATGAACAGAAAATCAGTAAATATGATGTAAAATAGAAAATAAGAGAACAAATATCAAACATCAAAGAAAATGAATGCTTTGTACAGATATATAATTGTTCAGGTATATAAAAAAAATTTCCTATATTAACTTCAATTTATGAAATTAACGAAGTCAAAGTGATTCATTTATTAAAAATACTTGCTTCAGTTTCTATAAATATAAATTGATAAACCAAACGCTCAATATTTAAACAGAATTTCAAGATCTAGCTAGTTAGGGAGGTATTTAACTACAATGAAAATCATTAGGGATTATTGTCGTGCGCAATTGTATAATATTTTTGAAACGTAAGATCATAGTGCAGTGAAAGACAGGACAACATAATGAAGGGCAGAATATAGTCGATGCATCATCTTTTTGTAAGAATTTCATGGGTGATAATAAAAACAAGCTATTATAAGAAATGGCACACAAGACCATTATATCCGAACATGATTTTTTTTTGTTTCAATTCTTTTTACTCTTTTTGAACACCAATGTTGAGTCATACTTTTTAAGACACAACTCTCCTGGTCATCTCCAGAAACATCTTTCACGATAATGAGCCTCAGTTCAAGGCAAAATTTATTGCTTAAAGTAAAGATACTCCATTAGGTAAGATTTCAAATGGGACGATTCCGGTATCATGCAATCGCTATTCCATGTTACCGGAATCGTCCCCGATAATTAAGCTTTAAATGAAACGATATGCACTCTGATCTCATTGATCAAGCAACCTAACAATGACTATTACGATCATTGGTGTCCCGGTTAACTGTGGGATTGTTGTTAGGTATAGCGAGACTTTCTATAACAAATGCTTTGAGTTCTTCTAACTCTCCAGTTTGACTGCAACCATATTAAAGCTGTGTTATTCCACGGATAAACCATTTCTTGTAGACAATTTATAATTTTATCATAACTATAACTCCTTTTAGCCTTCTTGAACTTTTTCATTAAATTTGGGAATTATGCTCAAGCTGTACACGAACCTATAACTTAGCTATAGATTTCGCTATATTTTAAGTGATTACAGCGAATAAAATCTAAATGGTTTAGTAGTAGAGTCTTACACATAATCTGGATGATTTGTTGCGATTTTCTGAAGCATTCATAGGCTACCAGAATTTAAAAACTGCATGTTAAATTACCCCCCTTGCTTTTAAACTGTCATTAAATTTATAAGTCAAGGATAAGTCATATTTATGTCTTTGATGGTAGATTTTTTTTAAAATCACATTTAAATCTAGATAATACTTGTATTTGCAATTAAAACTTATTAATTATATTGAAACGTGAATTAATTGAATTATTATTAAATATATTGGAGTATTATTTAACGTAATATTAATTTTCTGACAATGTTATTAATATAATAGTATTCCAATTATTAAATACTTAAATATCAAGAAGCGTCATCAAAAAATTAAATTAATCAAATTCTAAAGAGTTTGATTAATTTTGTATATTATCTTCATTAACTTATTTACACATTAAATGTTACTTATAATATTTAAGTTTAAATACGAATTATTTAAATCAAAATGATTTTAATTTGTAAATCGAAAAGTTTATATTTAACTTATAACAACTTTTAATAACTTATAACTAATTTTAACTTATTTTAGATTAAATTTATTTTTATTGCAAAACAATTTTACTATAATTTTTTACTAATTATGTCTGATGAAAGGGACAAAAGATATCAGTTAATAAATATATATATTTTTAATATAGAGAAACCCTGGACTTTTTATTAAATATTTATCAGTAAATCTATTAGGAATAAAACTTATTTTGTAAGAAGAAAAAAAAACTAATAACAAATGAAGTTGAATTGTGTTAAAATGAAAATAGGTTTTATTTATTTATTTTAAATGGACACTCTATTATTTCATGCATTGCTGTTTATGAATAGCTATTCTAAATTTTAAACTTTAATACAGAAAACTTTCCTACATTAATCATTTTGTACAACAGACAAATCACACATGCGATAAAGAGTGAAAGGTTTTTTAACAGAACTGACTCTAAATATATATCGCGTTAATTTATAAGACACAAAACTTGAAATGCTTAAACAATACTTCATTTTGGAGAACAGTATATTACAGCTTTAGTTGTTTATCTCTTACTTCTGGCGTTAATGATAGAAAAATAAAAGAGATTTATTATCGTTCACAATAAATATGTCTTAAATTTTAAACTGAATTAAAAAAAGAATAGTTTGGCATTATAATGTCCAAAATTTCTTAACCAACTCAACATTTTATTATAAGTTTTCTTTAATAAATAGAACAAAAGACTTAACATTAGCAAATCTAATTCATATTAAACACAGAAGTTATCCTTTTCTGAAGCCATATTTCTTCTGAATAATTAAGAAATACATTTTATATCTGTGAAAAATCCTACTTTTCATTGCATAATACAGAAAATAATTTTTCTTCTTGTTATGTTTGCTGAAAGTATTAGTTTTCCTACCAAAATATTTAATGAATATATTTATTTTATTATAATGTCAATTTGGGATAAAAAAAGGACATGCAAATTTACGTAAATTATTAAATTAATTTATAATCATAATTTATTGTACTTATTTTTACATACATACCAGCTTAAATTCTTTTAAAAATTTTAAGAATATAAAAACATGTAAATTATCAACTAACATAATATAACAACAATTTTAATTTATTAATATAAGTTAAATTAGAAATTAACTTTTCATTATGTTTTCTAAATCTTAAAAATAAATTTACAAAAACATTATTTTACTTCGAATAATAAAACAATTTAAAAATACTAAAATTGGGATAAAACTTTGCAATTTAATGCATTGCTTAAATTTATTATTTGCTCTATTTTTCCATTATTTTAAATAATGATTGATTTAAAAATTATATACAATATCAAATAATTTAGATTTGACTTAAAAACTTTCAAATTTTTATCATAATATTTAAGCCATGAACTTTGAAATACAATGGATTGGAATTGAAAGGTCTTTTAAAAATTAGTTATTATACTATGCATTTCAATAAGCAATGCTATTTTTTATAAGATTAAAGCTCTTTTAAACATTTCAAAATTTGAAATAGAATATTAATTTTGTTAGATATATTTATATAAATTAAAATCAAAACCTTAGTTATTTATTAGCAAGGGAATTTAGAAATATATTATTTCTAACTCTAAGTAATTAAATACATATTTTTGTAATTATTCCAACTCCATTTTTAAACAATGAAAAAATCTGAAAGCTTATATTAATTTTTTTCGATATGGCACAAAAATGGTTTTATCATGCTTTAATTTTTATTCAGATCAGTCTTATCTGCATTCATTATCATAAAATGAGCGAAAGAGTCAGCTTAATTTATTGATCTCTAATCCTAAATTTAAATGAATTCTTTTATTACACATTTCTCAAACAGAAATATTTTTAAAAATTTATTGGATGATTTTTTTAAAGAAGATTTAATTTTCTTTATTAATAGATATTTTCATAACTATGAATTGCTAATTTGATATTGTATAATAATTACATCCTTTGCTAAATTAATGTTCATGTTTCACTTCATTTAAGAAATATAATGAGGTGAAGTGATTAGGAATAAATTAAAAAACAAAAAGTTTTAATGTTATAAGAACTCACGTTGTACTTTCGTGACAATACTTAAGTTATAAATTGGGATTTCAAATTAATATATGAAAAGTATTTATTAAATTGTATAATTTATATATGAACTGTATTTTTTTGTTTTGCTTTTGTTTGAGCAAAAAATTATTAATGTTGCAAAGATATCACGTTGCACTATTGTGACAATATTTAAGTTATTAATTAGGATTTCAAATAAATATATGAAAGTAAATTGCATAATTAATATATGAATTGCTTTTTTTTTTAAATATCTATAATTTAGCAAATATGGAAGAATGTGTATATCATTACAAAAAAATATGTAATCATATTTTCTCCTACACGCTGGCAAGAGCGCCACTCTGTGGTGTTCAGGAGAAATTTCAGTTATCCTACAGACTCTCACATGGAGAGGAAGTATATTTCGTTCTTCCTGCATGTAGCTGAGTATCGGGCTTTCAGCCTAGAAATGGAATTCTTCCAGTAACCTGTAATTATATGTCTTTAAATGTGTTAAATATTGTATGCCTCATCGTATGTGTGCGATGTTTATCTGCGTGTAAATATAGCTGCGAGTTCCCAAAAAGTGCCTCAATTGTCTCAACATAACCATACGTAACCATATAAAACAAGAGGTTTACATGCAATACTAAAACCATCATTAAAATGGGTATTACAAACACAATAAAGTAGCAAAATAAATTTTCATCTATTATAATAATAGAGGCATTAAGAATACAAAACGTGAATATAAATGTAATGAAATCATTCCGATATTCTGAAAAGGCAAGATAAGTTATGTAAACCTGTTTGTTTTGTATTCATATTCAAACTTTGGAATAATGTGGTAATTTGTAATAAACGTTACAAAAAAGCATTTTAAGTTTATATTTATAATAAAACAGATAGTGTATTTTTATTTATATTTTTCCAAAATTAATAGACAATTTAAACATAAACATTACTTTAAACCGTTAAATAGTTCATTATATGAATTGTCTGTACAATGGCTTAATGCCTGAGGTTACTGTAAGTAGTCCTAAGCTATTATAAATCATATCAAACAAGAAATCTAAACGCAATACACCAAAACCATCATTAAAATGGGTATTACAAACACAATAAAGTAGCAAAATAAATGTTCATTTGTTATAATAAACAGAGGCATTAAGAATACAAAACGTGAATTTAAATGTTATGAAAAACTTGATATATGAAAAGGCGAGATAATTTATGTGAAAACTACTTTTTATAAATTTATATTCCAACTTTGGAAAAATGGGCAATGTTTTAAAAAGGCATTTTATTTTTATGTTTTAACAGTCCAGATAAAATATTTTATCTATATATTTCCATATTAAATTATTTATTCACAATTAAACACACAAATATTATTTTAAACCCTTAAATATTTCATTATATAGATTGTCTGTACAATTGCTTAGTGTCTGAGGTTACTTTAAGTAGCCTTAAGCTATTATAAATCATATCAAACAAGAAATTTACATGCAATACCAAAACCATTATTAAAATGGGCATCACAAACACAATAAAGTAGCAAAATAAATATTCATTTGTTATAATAAAAGAGGCATTAAGAATACAAAACGGGATTTAAATGTTATGAAAGCATCTTGGTATTTTGAAAAGGCGAGAGTATCTTCAAGTCTCAAAGTACTCAGTTGAAAGCAATCAGCTTAGTACCAAAGAACACTCAAAATTCTGTTTACTAAATTGCACTCCCATAGAAAAGGAGGTTGCCTTCTAAAATCTACGTGACTTTCACAAAATAAAGCCTCATTCTACTTTTACTGCGCTAATTTGCCTTTTTTTTTTTAATCAAAGAATATCATCCTTACCTCTTTCTTAAAAGCCATGATGCTTTAACCATTAGATAATTCCACACTTAGAGAATTTTATCCGAGGACCGTTTATAAAAGACACGTTGCCTTGCACTCAAAACGGTGACCCACACAGAAGATCTTCTATTTTTATTTGATACTAATGACGAAATGCTTTTAAGTGCTGTGAGAATTTATTCAGGATAGTAGGCACAGAGTGGATTTAAATTGCATTCAACTTTTAAAACGTTTATTTTTATGGATGCGGAGTTGATCCAAATGCAGATGAAATAAGTTTTAATTTATTTAAGAAAAGGTGAACTTGGAGCTCTGGAATTATGTAGATTTTTTACGACCATAGTAAACTCTCACAAAATGTGGGCATGCAAAGAGAATCGCCCATTTACTCCGAAGGAATTTCATGAATTTTAATAAATTATATGCAAGCCCATATTTGTAACTCGTGAATAAAATATTATGCTTCTGTATCATAAGTATTCTTAATTATCATTCTCATTTGCCATGCTATGAGCATGTATATGTTTATTTTTCTCTCATAAGAGTAATAAAACAAAATAAAACAAAACAATTCATTTCAAAAATGCTCTAAATAAACGTTTAAAAATTTACATTCTGTAGTATATGAAGTTTAAATAAGAAATTCAAAAACGAACTGTTATGCAAACTTCCATGTCCTAATGTCTTTGATTTATACCAAACAACAGTTTAACTAGTCGTGAGAGATTTGATGGCCAATTTGATATCATTGTGGTCTTTGGTGCTTTTGGTTAGAATACTGGTTGTGTCATGGGTGTTTGTTAGTGGTTAAGCTATAAATAAAAAGATTTAAGTGTCGAAATAAATAGCCGACGATCTACTTTTTAATGAACATAATTTTAGTGTTATCTTAAGAAAAGATTATTTATATATTCAAATTATAATTTCTTCTATACATTACCTAGTGACCAATTGGTGGATAGGTTAGCCCTCTGGCAGTTGGTACCACAGATTTCTTGTTCAGATCGTGGTGGTGGTATGGAATGCTTGTTAGTGGTTCAGAATCCATTTTAAACTGTAGATCCCGGTTTATTTAGGCCAAAGTGTGCACGAAATGACCTTAGAGCGGCAAGCCAAACTAATATACATTAACTAAGGTTACAATCATTTTTTAAAAAAATTATTTAACATCTTGTATCGAAAATCTTTTTTAATTTTTTTTTTTATATTACCTGAGATAAAATATTATCTATTGTTTCCTTTTACATTTACTAAATATATTCATTATTTCTAACGACAAAAGTGAAAAATTACAGAAGGCTGATACATCATGATACAAAAATTATAAACATTGTAACCCTTTATTGAAGTTTAAACGGTAGATTTATAGAGTACAACCTTCAATGTACCAATCTGACATTATAAAAAGTAAACAAAGTTTTTAAATTAAAATGAAAAATACACAAAATAATCAATAATATATATATGCATTGATACAAAATAGAAAATGTGCTATACTGTATTTCAAACTAAAATTTCAATTAGTATTTTTTTTTTTATAATACAACTTTCAAATAGAATCACGTATTTCAATATGAAACTCTAAGATATACCTCCAAAAACAAAATTCATCCTAAAATGAATGATGCAGACCAGCAACATTCGATTCCATTTTTCATTATTATTTCTTATACAAACATATCAGATTACATCAGTCTGAATAGACCAAAGATTTTTTTTGCAAATATTTGAAATTGATACCAATGGAAATGTCGTTATAAGTATTAATATTTTTTAAAATATGTATCATGTGAAACAAAGACAGAGAAATAAAAGATGTGTAAAAGGTGAAATTTTTAACAAAAATAAAATTTAAAAAAAATATCCAACAGTTTTATATGAACAAAAAAATATTTAAAAATGAATTTTAATGTCACCAATATTCTTAATATTCTTGTAAAGAACATGATTTCATAAAATAAAATATTTTAATATGCATTAATATACTTGCATAAGATTATCATTATTTTAAACAAAATTTGATTAAGCGTTAAAACTTAAACTTTAAAAACCATACTGCTTATAATTCTTCAAGTAATTTATAATTTTTTTCCAATTAATATATTTTTATCCATTTTAATACATTAATTACATTTTAATGTCCCCAACTTTCTTACCCCTTAAAAAACCCGCTTCAGAATGCTTCAATTATTTATCTTCCAATCATATTCTAGTAATGAATATAATTTTCTAAAAATAAAATATATTAATGTGTATTAGTCAACTTACCTAAGATTGTCTTCATTTTTAATAAAAATTTGTTTAAATTTGAAATTTAAACGCCAAAACCAAAATGATTCAATAGTTTTCATACGAGAAAATATTTAATTTAATAGAGTTAATGTGACCAATATTTTATATGAAGAAAATATTAAAAATTGTGAGTTTATATCACCAATATTTTAATCATTAAAAAAAACACTCACCAGATTGACAATTATTTATCTTCCAATTATATTCTATTAATAAACATGACTTTCTAAAATCAAAATACTTTAATATGCATCAATATACTTAACTAAGATTATCCTATTTTTAAAAAAATTTGTTAAAGTTGTAAAAAATAAGAAAAATTAATAATTGTTTGATCAATTTATAACTTTTTCAATTAGTAATTTTTTCAAATCAATACATGATTGAAATAAAAATCTTTATTTTATTGTTTTTATAGCATTTAACTAATTTTTTATTTTAAATTTAAATTTAATATAGTAGATCATTTATCTAGAACAATGGCTAATCGGAAATATTTCAGCACACTATTGATATATACTTGCATGCCATACTGTTTTCTGATGCATTCTTAAAAATGCTACATTACACAGTAATTCAACTACAAGAGCTGTAATAAAACTTTTAATATTCATAAAACTTTGATTAATATATTCCCTCACTATGCTAATGCTTATAGTTAAGCATCATGCACACAAAATATCTAATCTAAGAGTTAATGTTCATTTTACGCAGATGGTTCATCTTAAATGAGAAGACTTTCATTCTGTTCGGTGAATCTTCATAATTCCTCGTGATATATTTCCTTTAGCATAATTTCCCTAAATCAAGAATGATAAGAATATCGCATAAATATTCAATGAGATAGGAGCTTGTCGTTGAAGCCATATCATTGTGTAATAATTTTTGTTAGACGACAGATTACATTGCTCGCTTTGTTTGCAAAAATTAAATAGTTTCTCGAAGTAATGTTTGTAATTTAACACGAAAAATACATAGTAGGTTTTGAAATGTTGCAAAGATTTAATGGCAAAATATGAAAGCAGGATATCGCTATAAGGCGGTTCTGGCTAAGGATGTTGCTGTTGTGTATTTTAAAACATCGGTTAAATAAATGTAAATAATTTTAGGAAGATTTATAAACATTTTATTTAGTAAGAAAATTAGAAATAATAGAGGATAAACTATAAAAATATCTTCAATTATATACCCTGATTCTAAAAATTAATTAAAGTAAAGTAAATGCGAATGGAATATTTCTATGCATTGGAATTTAGTGAAATTTGTCAAAAGCTTTAATGAGACTGTCAGAAAGTTCCTTTTTCAGGCTGTTTGGCATAATATCTGCCAGTAGGCAGATTGGCTTGAACCATTATGGGGATGCTGAGCCCATGAAGAAAAATCAACCATAGTTTTAGGGTCCACAAAACCCTGCCTGTTCTTTTGCTAAACATAATTCAGTAATAACGAATGACCAATCCGCCCACTGAAATATACGTACCTAATGTTACGATTATCTGCCAATTGGCAGACAGCCTTCGCCCGTCAAAGGGTTGTTGCGCCAATGAAACAAAAGAAGTAGAAGAAGAATGATATAATTAATGCCAAGATTTCGTAATCTAAGTAAAGTGTTTTGCTTACCTAGAGCCCCTTCACAATGATTTAACTTCTGACAGCACCCTTATTGATATGTGAATAGAAATCACTTTGATAAAAAAACAGAGGTACAATAACTATGAACTGAAATACCATGTCAATGCATTCTGATCTGTTTTATTCATTAGCATTTAAGATTGAAAAGATTGATTACAATATATCTGACTCTTCCCTGAGATTGATTACTTTTTTTATTTCCTTAAAAAAACATCGCGATGTTTTCCTGAAACGAGACAAAAGTAAATAGACTCACAAGCGCAAAGAACTCTATTACCTATATCGCCACAGGGAATTAGCTTGACAAAATTTGTAATCCGGTGAAAGAACACATTTCTTTTTTTCACCAGAGAATATTTACAATAAATTCATCAAATTAATGGGAAAGCAAGATCCCATTGAAAATTGTAACTGAAGTTAAACTAGCAAAATATTTTTTTGTTAAGCCTTGGTAGTACACCCGATATATATCATGTTAACCAGTTGCATTTTATATTTCTATATGGAAAAGACCATGATCCCAGTGAAAGGTATTTAAATTTTTTTTATTTATTGAAGAACACAAATTAGAATTATTAAGCGGAACATCTCGACATTTTTGATGATTCCATAGAGGATTGCTGAAGAACAGATACGACAATGTATCAATAATATAAGGAGGATATTTCAGTCTGCAAGCAAGAATCAATGATGAATGTGAATTTGCAACCTTTTTCATTCTCTTAACTTGGTGAAAGTTTATGCCCTGAGTACGTACAAGAGGAAACAAGTTGTTTTCAAATTGTCCAGACATTGTACATTTTTTCCCGAGATCTAACCATATGTGGGATAAATTGATCAAATATTTAAGTTCAGTAAATGTACTTAAATGTATGTGATAATAGATGACGCTCGAGCTAATGTAGTAAAAGGCCCTATACCACAGTTGCAAAAATGAAAGAAACATTGATGTCTATTTCTGATAAAAAGAACAACAAGAAAATGAACCATTAGTTTGTTGAGAAAGATGAAACAAAAAAAAAAAACCTTCTTCTCCTAACAGAAATGTGCGGTACTCTCTTAGAAAGGATGGATAACGCATCTGAAAGCGGCATTGACAATGGACGCTGTAATAAATTTAACTTCGTTTTCCAATTTGATTGATAGTGCCAGATATAATTTTGATTAATTCGAATAGTTTGTCAAAGAGATACATTCAGAAGCTATCTACGAAGATCATTATCAAAGAAGAAGAGGTAAAAATTTTTTGGCTCTGCACTCTTTTGTACAACTATATAAGAAAGAAATATGCAAACTACAAACCTTTATTCTAATGATTGATGCCTTAATCATGCATCTAAGACAGTGATTTGAGTTACTTAAAAAACCGGTCAATGTTTTTTTATTCTTGTTTAAAACGGTGAACTCGAAAGAGCAGAGATATAGTTGCAAATATTTTTCTTAAATTTTATCATAATAAAAAAAGAATTATTAAGTACGATCTTTAAAGAACAACACAAAATCCTGCATATAAAAGGCAATCTCTTCTTATATATTCATTTTTATGTATAACACTAAATCTTTTCCTTTCTCTAAGCGCGAATAAAATCCGCGTCGATGATTTCCCTACAAGTGGTTTACATGCGGATATTCAGAAAAATATTGCAGCCCCTCGGGCCAACTAGATTGGATTTAAGGGAACTTCTTGAACAAAGCCCTCTTTAATTGATAACTTATCACAAGAATCCTCGAAATAGAACACCCTCCCACATCCTTTTACGGGGAGGCAACGTCATTCCAAACTCATTTTCTACTTAAAACCGTGGCTGCCAGTCCGGAATTGTTACCCAGGGCGACAGATCATCTCGTTCCTTGAATTGAAAGGAACAAAAGACTTCCCATGTAATGTATTCTATTTAAACTTGCCCTGGCAGTGGCGGGAAAAGGGGGTGGGTGTGGCCTAGGCACGGGGTGGAGCAGGTTTGGGCCAGTGGTACGTTGAGGAGCTGTCAGGTGCATCTGGTCTATCCTGTTTCAGCGAGACTTGCGGCTTTTCCAGAGATGTCTGCGCACGTCCAGCCGATGTTGGAGGTGGTGTGATAAGAGTATTATGGAATTTGGGTGCAGGTGAAGCAAATGTGATTGATAAAGTGCGAGGAGGAGCATGCTGGTGACAGATCAACATGGATTATGTCGAGATCAAACACTGTAGAATGAATAATTAAATAGACACGGTCAAGGCTATAAATATATATGTGCAGCAACTTGTTTCTCTTCAAATCAGATAAATACATACATATGAAACATTAAACATAGTATTTGTATAGTTTTGTATGTTCTTTATTTAAATTAAAGCAAAGTAAATTATATTTGTTAATAGTTTTGAAAAAAAATGTATACTTTTGAAATAAGAATATTATCTGACGATTTATAAAATAAGTAATACTAATATAATATATTTATATAATTATAAAATAAGTACACATTTTAATTAAAAAAAAAATTTAGAGCCTGATGGGTAAATGACTAGTGCTCTGGGCCACAGGTTACAGGTTCAGTTTCGGTGGTTCCATGGATGGTGGTGCCATGTGGTTGTTCAGAATCCACTTTAAACCACAGGATCTAGTACAATATAGGTGTTCAGCGTTCAGAGTAGAACTGAAAACCCTATCTCATAAAAAAAGAAAGCATCTTCTGTCTCAAAATCTACCAGTAAGCAGATCGTCTTGTCCCACCATGAGGTTATTGCAGCAATGAAGAAAATAAAAATATTTTAAGTGACAAAGAAGAACTTGTAATTACATAATCTGATTATGGATTGAGAATTAAACATTAGGAAATATTTCTTAGAAACCTTTTGAATTCCTGTAAAAGAAGAATGTGTGTGAATATCTGTAAAGCCTTGACGATTGTTAAAGCCACATTTATATGAATTAATATTTTCTACCCTCACTGGAATTAAGTGTAAAAGAAAAAAAACTTCGGTGTACTAAAACGGTAATGGCAGTTGACCTTGCAAATCTATGCCTAAACATTGAAGAAATTGCTCAGGCACATCAGACTCATGTTTTCATAAATATAACAATAAATAAATAATATAATGTTTAGAGAATAATAAAATATTTGTATAATTATTATATAATATATAATTATATAAAATATGCTAAAAAGAAAGTATTATGAATAAAACTTTGTTAAATTACATGTAATTTTAATTAATCCAAACATATATATATGTATACATATACACTCAAGAGCCAAAACATTATGACCACCCCTACATTTTGCAATGAACTCGCCTCGATGACGTGGAAGACACGTGATCATGTGGAAGTGGTATTTAACTGTTGCTGGAGAGTCTGAAGATTCATTCCTTCACTTACTTCTGTGTCTGATGGGAAAGGCAGCGGATCTAAACGACTTTGATAGAGGTCAGATTGTAATGGCTCGAAAGGCTCGGAACAAGTATTTCTGAAACTGCACGACTCGTGGGTTGTTCGCGATCTACAGTTGTTAGTACTTAGCAAAGTGGATGAATGACGGTGAAACCAGCAGTAGACGACATGGTGTTGGACGTCCGCACGCTATCAAAGAAAAGGGTCGTCGGAGACTGTCTCGTATGGTGAAGCAAAAAACCGGAGCAAGACAGCCCAATACAACGCTGGACCAAGTAGAATAGTATCCGAGCACACTGTTCAGCGGACACTGTTGGATATGGGGCTACGCAGCAAACGTCCCCCTCATGTGCCTTTGCTGACCAAGCGCCATCGCCAACTACGCCTGCGCTGGGCCCTGGGAACATCGTGATTGGCCCATGTATCAGTGGGAGAGAGTTGCCTGGTCAGATGAATCACTGTTTGTCATTCATTACGCCGATGGCCGCGTCAGGATACGCCGTCTTCCGAGCAAACAGTTGCTCTCTCAATGTACAGTAGGTCATACACAGGCCGGTGGTGGCGGTATTATGCTTTGGGGGACGTTCTCTTGGGCGTCTCTGGGACCCGTGGTTGTGGGAATGAATGCTACAGGGAATCTGAACATCATTGCGGACCAGTTGCTCCATTACATGGCCTCTGTTTTCCAGCTGGAAAAAAGGAATGTTCCAAGAGGACAACGTCCCCTTGTCACAAAGCTAAAATTGTGTTGGAGTGGTTCCAGGAACATGATGCTGAATTCAGTTAATGTTCTGGCCGCCTAACTAACCGAATCTTAATCCGAACACATTTGTGATGTCTTGGGACGGCAGTTCAGAGTTCAAAGACCACCAATCCGCAATATCTCGGATTTGCTTGACCGTTGCTTAAACATCTGGTACAATCTGTCTCCGGCCATCTGCCAAGGATTTGTGGCGTCCATGCCAAGGCGGGTTGAAGCTGTGTTACGCGCCAAAGGTGGGCCAACTCGTTATTGACATGTGGTCATAATGTTTTGGCTCTTGAGTGTAAAATATTATACTATTACAGCAATATATTTATATTATTTATATTTGTGTTTATGAGAAACATGAGCCTTATGTGTTTTAGTGATTTCTCCAATGATTGAATATCTATTTGAAAAGTAAACTCTAATTTCCTCATCAATAAACTGAACGTTTACTCTCTTTTTACACTTAATTGTAGTGAGGATAGTTAATCTTAATATGGCATTAAAAATCGTCAAGGATTTTATAGATATTGACCACATTATTCTTTTACAGAATTTCAAAGTTTTCAAGAGATATTGCCTTTTGTCCTCAATCCATCATCATTTTATATAATTAATAGTTATTATTCTTCAATTAAAAAAATAGTGGGCTAATGTCCAAGAGGCTAGGCGTTTTGGCGTTTGATACCACATGGTTCAAGTTCGTATCATGGAGGTGATATGGTTGTTGTTATTGGTTTGAATACACTTCAAACTGTAAGTAACTGTCTGTTTATCTCTTTTTTGCAAAAAATGACCGTAGAGCCACAAACCAATTCAGTTAAAATAATTTTTACTTAATATAAATATTTTTTATTATTGTAAAAATTATATAAATATTATTATTATTACTACTTATTTTAAAAATTCTTAGATAATTTTCGTGTTTCATAAATATATATTTTTTCAATTCTATTAAAAATATAATTTACAGCGCTTTTATTTTAAATATAAGAACATGCGAATGCTATATTTAAATGATTTTGTGTTTCAAATTGTTGTCATTTGAAGAGAATCTATTTGCTGAACCTATATATTTATCGCTCTGGCCGTGTCTATTTAATTATACATTCTACATTGTTTGATCTCGAATTAATCCATGTTGATCTGTCACCAGCATGCTCATCCTCGCTCTTTATCAATCACATTTGCTTCACCTGCACCCAAACTCCATAATACTCTTATCAAACCACCTCCAACATCGGCTGGACATGCGCAGACATCTCTGGAAAAGCCGCAAGTCTCGCTGAAACAGGATAGACCAGATGCACCTGACAGCTCCTCAACGTGCCACTAGCCCAAACCTGCTCCACCCATGCCTAGGCCACCCCACCCCCTTTTCCCTTGCCACTGCTAGGGCAAGTTTAAATAGAATACATTACATGTGAAGTCTTTTGTTTCTTTCAATTCAAGGAACGAGATTATCTGTCGCCCTGGGTAACAATTCCGGACTGGCAGCCACGGTTCGAGCAGAAAATGCAGTTTGGAATGACGTTGCCTCCCCGTAAAAGGATGGGGAGTGGTGTTCTATTTCGAGGGATTCTTGTGATAAGTTATCAGTTAAAGAGAGGCTCTGTTCAAGAGGTTCCCTTAAACCCAATCTAGTTTGCCCAAGGGGGTGCAGTATTTTTCTGAATATCTGCCCATAAGCCACTTGTAGGGAAATCATCGAGACAGATTTTATTCGTTCTTAGGGAAAGGAAAGATTTAGTGTTATACATAAAAATAAGTATATAAGAAGAGAAGGAATGATTGCCTTTTATACGTATAATTTTATTTTCTTGAATGAATATTAATAAACTGTAATATGAATTTCTAGTTAATTGATTTTATCCATAGCGTTTTACATTATTATAATTAGTGTCACATCATCTGAAAAAGTTAGATATTTCAAAATCGGTATCTGTACTCTTTTAATATCTACATTTTTTTCTGAATTTAAACTAATTAAATGCCAATTCAAATAAGCTTCTAATATATTACAGCTTTTAAAGATATATTACTTATTAGATTAAAGTAAAAAATTTATCCTATTTTAAAAACTTTTATCATTTTGAAATTTATATAGTTTTAAAAATCAGAAAGTAACATCAAATAATTTTTCATAACATGAAAGTAACGGATATCTGACTATAATGTTCATTGCTGAAATAATTTTACAAATTGATTAAAATAATTTTTGCTATTATTACTTATTTTATAAGTTCTAAGATAGTATTGTTTAATAAGCATATAGTTCATTTTTCTAAACTAATAAAAATGTAATTTACTGTGCTTTATTTTAAATATAAGAACATACAAATGGAACATTCACACGCTTTAGTACGTCAAACGTATTTCTCTTATTTGACGAGAAACTATTTGCTGAACCTATATATTTATAGCTTTGAACATGTCTATTTAATTATTCATGCTAAAGTGTTGGATCTCGACGTAATCCATGTTGATTTGTCACCAGCATGATCATCCTCCTTTTTATCAATCACATTTGCTTCACCTGCAAACAAACTCCATAATACTTTCTTATCAAACCACCTCCAACATCGGCTGGACGTGCGCAGACATCTCCGAAAAGCCGTAAGTTTCGCTGAAACAGGATGGACCGGATGCACCTGACAGCTCCTCAACGTACCACTGGCCCAAACCTGCTCCACCCGTGCCTAGACCTGACCCCCACTAACCATCCCCACCCCATTTCCAGCCACTGCCAGCGCAAGTTTAAATAGAATACATTACATGGGAAGTCTTTGTTCCTTTCATTTCAAGGAACGAGATGATCTGTCGCCATGGGTAACAATTCCGGACTGGCAGCCATGGTTCGAGCAGAAAATGCAGTTTGGAATGACGTCGCCTCCTGTAAAAGGATGGGGGGGATGGTGTTCTATTTCGAGGATTCTTGTGATAAGTTATCAGTTAAAGAGAGGCTCTGTTCAAGAGGTTCCCTTAAATCCAATCTAGTTTGCCCAAGGGGGTGCAGTATTTTTCTGAATATCTGCCCATGAGCCACTTGTAGGGAAATCATCGACGCAAATTTTATTCGTGGTTAGGGAAAGGAAAAGATTTAGTGTTATACATAAAACTAAAGATATAAGAAGAGAAGAAAATGATTGCCTCTTATGCTTATAATTTTATTTTGATCTTTGAAGATTAATAAAATGTAATATCAATTTCTAATTATTTAATTTTAATAGTTGCATGCTGCATTATTGTAATAAGCGTTAGAACATCAGAAAATGTTAGAGATTTCAAAATCGGTATCCGCACTCTTTAAATCTCTACAATTTTTCTGAATTTAAATTAAATATATGTAAATTGAAATAAGTTTTGGTGCCTGAAAGACCGAGTGACTAGCGCTCGGAGTCACAGGTTTCGGGTTCCAGTCCCGGCGGTACCCTGGATGTTGTAGTGGTTTGGAATCCCCTTTAAACCTTATGTTCTGGTCTAAAATAGCTGTACAGCGTTGGGCGTAGTATTGACAACCCTACTCCGTAAAACGAAAAACATATCCTGTCTAGAAATCTGCCACAAGGCACACATTGGCCCACCACGGTGCTGTTGCGCAATGATGATGATGAATAATTATATAAATCTTATTTTATAATTACTCTCTTTAAAAAATTTATATAATATTTGTGTTCCTAAGCATAAATTTAATTTTTTTTTCAAAAATTATAAAATATAATTTACTATGCTTTATTTTAAATAAAAGGACATACACATACTCCAGTTATATGTCTTAGCGCGTTTCTAATGTATTTCTCTGATTTGAAGATAAATTATTTTGCTGAAAGTATATATTTATAGACTTGACCATGTCTATTTAATTATTCATTCCACAGTGTTGATCTCGACGTAATCCATGTTGATCTGTCATCAGCATGCGCATCCTCGCTCTTTATCAATCACGTTTATCACCTGCACCCAAACTCCATAATACTCTTATCAAACCACCTCCAACACATCGGCTGGACGTGCGCAGACATCTCTGGAAAAGTCGCAAGTCTCGCTGAAACTGTACAGACCAGATACACATGACAGCTCCTCAGAGTGCCACTCAGCCCAAACCTGCTCCACCCTGTGCTAGACCACCCCCACCTTTTCTCCCGCCACCGCCAAGGCGAGTTTAAATAGAATACATTACATGGGAAGTCTTTTGTTCCTTTCGATTCAAGGAACGAGATGATCTGTGGCCCTGGGTAACAATTCCGACTGGCAGTCACGGTTCGAGTAGAAAATGCAGTTTGAATGACGTTGCCTCCCATAAAAGGATGGGGAGGTGTTCTATTTCCAGGATTCTTGTGATAAGTTAGCAGTTAAAGAGAAGCTCTGGGTCCAAGAGGTTCCCCTTAAATCCAATCTAGTTGGGCCAAGGGCTGCAGTATTTTCCTGAATATCTGCCCGTAAGCCACTTGTAGAGAAATCATCGACACAGATTTTATTTGGGCTTAGAGAAAGGATAAGATTTAGTGTTATACATAAAAATAAGTATATAAGAAGAGAAAGAATGATTGCCTTTTATACGTGTAATTTTATTTTCTTGAATGAATATTAATAAACTTAAATATAAATTTCTAGTTAATTAATTTTTATCCATAGCGTTTTACATTATTATAACTAGTTTTACATATGAAAATGTTAGAGATATCCAAAATAGGTATATGCACTCGTTTAATCTCTACAATTATATCTGAATTCAAATTAATTAAATGTAAATTGAAATAAGCTTCAACTATATTTAAAATTTTACAGATTAACATATTAGAATAAAATAAAAATGTATAGTAATTTAAAAAGTTTTATTATTTTGTAACTTATAATTTTGAAAATCAGAAAAATAACAACCAAAAAAACTGGTTCTGATATGAGAGTAATGAATTTTTACTTATAATACTCATGATCGAAAAATATACTAACTAATATAAATATATTTTATCAATACATGAAGCATTATAATATACTTATATGTGTTATTTATTTCCTGGATAATCAACAGATGAAGAAGATAAGTTTGTCTAAAACCACAATTAAAAATAAAGATTTAGTTCTAAAAATGTTTTAGAAAAATCTAAGTAATAATTGTAAAATTAAAAACTATATTAATAATTTTCTTAATACTTTAAAATCACCTTAGACTGAAGAATTTACTTTTTTTAATATCTGTCAGATATTAATACATAGACTTTATGCATAAAAATAGTGTTTCTACCAGGAACTCTATCAGAAATATCATTGTCATATATATCATAATAATGAGAAACATATTTCAACCTACTTAAATTCAAATAACTTATTCCAAGTAAATTTAATTCCATCTATTTTAATAGCGAACATTATTTTAATTTTTAAAAGATAAGTAAGGGACAAAAATTCGAAATATTTACTTGTAAATTGTTTGGTTAAAATATTGTTTTTGAGATCAACTTTTTAAGGAAATATTACGTAAAAATAAAAATTTAAATTTAACATGCCTGCCTTTTAGACAAAGTTAATATCTGGTGAGTTTCAATGTATTTGCTCTAAGACTAAATGAAAGCTTACATATAAAGAATATTTCAGCATTCGAACAATAAAAGCTCCTTAAACTGTACATAATTGTATTACACTGTACATTGGACAATCGTACTTAATAATTCTTTTTTATTGTGATAAAATTTAAGAAAATCTTTGCAACTATATCTCTGCTCTTTCGAGTTCAACATTTTTAAACAAGTATATAAAAGCATTGACCGAATTTTTTAAGTAATTCCAATCACCGTCATAGATGCATAATTAAGGCATCAATCATTAGGATAAAGATTTATAGTTTGGATATTTATTTCTTATATAGTTGTACAAAAAGAGTGCAGAGCCGCCAAAGAATTTTTACATCATCTTTTTTGATAATGATCTTCTTAGATAGCTTCTGAATGCATGTCTTTGACAGACTATTCGAATTAATCAAAATTATATCTGACACTATCAATCAAATTGGCAAAGCGAAGTTAAATTAATTACAGCGCCCACTGTCAATGTTGCTTTCTGATGGTTGACATTTGCTTTATCCATCCTTTCTAATAGAGTACCGCACATTTCTGTTAGAATAAGAAATTGCTGGTTTTTAATTTTTCTCGACAAATTAATGGCTTCTTTACCCGTTGCTCTTATTATCAGAAATAGACATCTACTATATATGTCTTGAATTTGTTTTACAACTTTGGTTTATGGTCCTTGCTGCATTAGCTCGAGCGTTATTTAGTTTCATATATACAATTAAGTATATTCTTTGAATCTAAATATTTAGTCATTTTATCCCACAGATGGTAAGAACTCGAAAAAAAAATTGAAAATAACTTTTTGTGTTCCTCTTTGTACGTGCTCATGAGAATAAAAGATTCACCAAGTTAAGGGAATGAAAAAAATGGTAGCAAATCTGCAATTTCTTTGATTCTTGCTTGTAAAAACGAAAATCTTGAAAAAGTATTTGATGAATATCGACTAATCGAGAATATCGAAATGTTCCATTTAATATTCTGATTTTGTGTTCTTCAACAAGTAAAAAATTTTAGAAACTTTTTAATAGGTTCATGGCCTTTATATATCGAATTATAAAAGGCAACTGTTCAACATAATATAGTTCGTGTGTACTACTAAGGGTTATCGAAAAATATTTTGCTAATTATTTCACCTATAATTTTCCATAGGAACCTGCCTTCTCCTTAATTCGTTAAATTCATGGCAAACATTCACTGATAAACAAGAAATGTGACAGAATTACGTCCACTTTGTAACGCTAATTCCAATGACGGTAGTGACAGCAGCGTCCCTTATGTTTGCGTGTCGGTTTAATTCGGTACATTTCAACAAAATATCGCGAATTTCCTTTTTTTTTTTTTTAATGAAATTAAATTTTTTTAATCAATCTTAGAGTAGAATCACACCTCTTCTAATCAATCTTTTCAATCTTAAATGGGAATGAATGTTACAGATCAGAATGCGTTGGCATGGTAATTACCGTTCACAATTATTGTACCTCTGTTTTTTTATCAAAAAAGGTTTTTATTCACATATCTATAAGGGCACTGTCAGACGTAAAATAACTGTGAACGAGTTCTAGGGAAACAAAACCTTTTTACTTAGATTAGCAAAATATACGCATTAATTATATCATTCTTCTGCTTCTTCTATTTCTCCTTCGCAAGAACAGATGATGAGCCAAGTCAGTATGCCTACTGGCAGATATCAGCAACATCAGGTAGGCATATTTCAGTGGGTGGATGTTTTACTTATTGGTCATTCGTTGTTGTAAATTACATTCAGTAAAGGGCACGCTTTTTGGACTTTGACACTTCTTCTTCCTTGGCGTAACAGATGGTGGGCCAATATCGGCCTACTGACAGATATTATGGCAGGTGAAAAAAAAAAACATTCTGACTTAAAGCTTTTGCCTAATTTTACTACAATCCCTTGCATGGAAATTTTACAATCACATTTATTTTATTTTCCTTAATTTTTGAAAGCAGGGTATAAAATTAAAGAAATTTTAGAGAATATCATCTATTATTTCTAATTTTTCTTACTAAATAAAATATTTATATATTTTCCTAAAATTATTTATATTTATTTAACCTGTGTTTTAAATATACACAGCAGCAGTATCCTAAGCTAGAACAGCCTTATAGCGCTATCCTGCTTTTCATATTTTGCCGTTAAATCTTTTGCAACATTTCAAAACCTACTATGTATTTTCGAGTTAAATTACAACCATTACGTTGAGAAACTATTTCATTTTTGCAAACAAAGCGAGCAATGTTATCTGTCATCTAACAAAAATTATTACACAGTGATATGGCTTCAACGACAAGCTCCTATCTCATTAAATATTTATGCGCTATTCTTATCATTCTTGATTTTAGGAAATTATGCTAAAAGGAAATATATCACGAGGAATTATGAAGATCCTCTGCAGCGAATTGAAAGTCTTCTCATTTAAGATGAACCATCTGCTTAAATGAACATTAACTCTTAGATTGGGTATTTTGTGTGTATCATGCTCAACTATAAGCATTAGCATAGGGAGGGGGAATATATTAATCAAAGTTTTATGAATATTAAAAGTTTTATAACAGCTCTTGTAGTTGAATTACTATGTAATGTAGCATTTTTTAGAAAGCATCAGAAAATAGCATGACATGAAAGTATATGAATTTTGTGTAAAAATATTTCCTATTAACTATTATTCTCAGTAAATGAATAAAATTTATTAAATTTAGATTAAAAATAAAAATTTGATTACATGCTGTAATAAAAATAAAATAAAGATTTTTTAGTATTGTTTGAGAAAAATATAAATTGAAAAATTATAAATTGATTAAAAATTATAAATTATATTGAAAAATATGATAATCTTAGATTAGATTAATGCATATTGAAACATTTTATCTTAGAAAGTCATGTTCATTAATAGGAATATTATTGGAAGATAAATAATTGTCAATCCGATGCAATTTTTTTAATGAGTAAGAATATTGCTGACATTAACTTTCTGTTTTTAAATATTTTTTTTCGTATAAAGCTATTGAATCATTTAAATAATAATCATGTATTGATTGAAAAAAATTATGAATTGTTTGAAAAAAATATAAATTATTATTGTTTTTACGAATTTAACTAAATTTTATTACAAACTATGATAATTTTAGTTAAGTAGATTAATACATTTTGAAATATTTTTATTTTAGAAAATCTTGCTCATTACAAGAATATGATTGGTAGATAAATAACTGCCAATATGATGGGGTCTTTACGGATTAAGAATATTGGTAACATTAACTCTCAATTTTAAATCTTTTATCTTATAAAACCGCTGTTTTTTTTTTTTTAATTTGTAAAGTATTTGTATATTGGTAACATTAACTCTCAATTTTAAATCTTTTATCTTATAAAACCGCTGTTTTTTTTTTTAATTTGTAAAGTTATTTAAACTTAACCTTTACATATTTTCCTGCATTTGCATTGTATGCCACATATTTTAAAACCATTAATACTTCTAAGAGCATTTCCATCGGTATCAATTACAAATATTTGCAAAAAAAAAAACCATCTTTGTTCATGGCAGACATATAATCTGATATGTGCATATAATAAATAAGAATGAAATGGAATCGAATGAGCTGGTCAGCATCATTCATTTTAGGATGAATTTGTTTTGGAGGAATATGTTAGAACTTCATATTGAAATACATAATTCTATTTTAAAGTACAGTTATAAAGAAAATTTGCTAGTTCAAATTTCAAATTAAAATACAGTATAGCACATCTTCTATAATGTATCACTGCATGTATATATATTTTGTTGACTACATGTATTTTTCATTTTAAATTAGAAAAGTTTTTTTACTTTTTGTAATTATGTCAGATTGACAGCTTTACTGCATTGAAGGTTAGCCTCAGTAAATATATCGCTTAAATTTTAATAAAAGACTTCATTGTTTAAAATTTTGTATCTTAAGGCACCAGCTTTTGTAATTCTCCACTTTTGTCATTAGAAATAATGCATATTCTTAAAAAATACAAAGGAAAAGCAGTTTGAATCAATTGTTGATTTTCTTGCTCAAGCTTTTTATTTGCGTTTTTTTTTTTTTGTACGCAGTCTTTTTTATTAAAGCTGTAATTGCAACAATAAATAATGTAAAATAAAAATTATAATTAAAAAAAATTAAATTATCTTTTCTGAAAATAACACTGCAATTATGTTCAAAAGTAAATCCCATTAGCAATTATGTGTGCCGGAGTAGTAGCTTGGTTTTGTCTCTTCACTATCATTTTTAAGCACACTGTGGACAAATTTAACCGGGTTGATTCTACAATTTAACAACTACTAAACATCCATGCCACAGCCAAGATTCGAATTCTGAAGCCTGTAGCACGAAAGACCCACAGCGCTGGCCAACTGGCCTGCAGACCACTCACAACTACTTAAACTGTAGTTTGGTATAAATCAATAACATTAGGACACGGACGTATACATAAGAATTCGTTTTGAATTTCTTTATTTAAACTTCATCTACAGAATGTAAATTTTTTAAACACTTATTTATTGAGTTATGAAATGAATTGTTTTATTTTTTATTTTATTACTTTTATAAGAGAAAAATAAACATAAACATGCTCATAGCATGGCAAATGAGAATATAATTAAGAATACTTATGATGCAGAAACATAATATTTTATTCACGAGTTACAAATATGGGCTTGCATGTAACTTATTAAAATTCATGAAATTCCTTCGAGAAAATGGGCGATTCTCTTTGCATGCCCACATTTTGTGAGAGTTTACTATGGTCGAAAAATCTAAGCATAATTTCAGAGCCTGAGTTCACCTTTTCTTAAGTAAATTAAAACTTATTTCATCTGCATTTGGATCAACTCCGCGTCCATAAAAATAAACGTTTTAAAAGTTGAATGCAATTTAAATCCACTCTCTGCGTACGATCCTGAATAAATTCTCACAGCACTTAAAAGCATTTCGTCATTAGTATCAGATAAAAATAGAAGATCTTCTGCGTGTGCCACCATTTTGAGTGCAAGGCAACGTGTCTTTTATAAACGATCCTCGGATAAAATTCCTCTAAGAGTGGAATTATCTAATGGTTAAAGCATTATGGCTTTTTTAAGAATGAGGTAAGGAGGATATTCTTTGATTAAAAAAGGCAAATTTAGCAGTAAGTAGAATGAGGCTTTATTTTGTGAAAGTCACATAGATTTTAGAAGGCAGCCTCCTTTTCTATGAGAGTGCAATTTAGTAAACAGAATTTTGAGTGTTCTTTGGTACTAAGCTGATTGCTTTCAACTGAGTACTTTAAGATAATCTCGCCTTTTTAAAATACCAAGATGCTTTCATAACATTTAAACCCCGTTTTGTATTATTAATGCCTCTTTTTTATTATAACAAATGAACATTTATTTTGCTACTTTATTGTGTTTGTGATACCCATTTTAATGATGGTTTTGGTATAATGCATGTAAATTTCTTGTTTCAAAATGATTTACAATAGCTTAAGACTACTTACAGTAACCTCAGACATTAAGCAATTGTACAGACAATACATACAATGAAATATTTAAAAAGTTTAAAATAATGCTTATGTTGTAATCGCCTAATAATTTTGGAAAAATATAAATCAAATATGCTATCTGTTTTGTTATAAATAAAAATGCTATCTGTTTTTGTTATAAATATATAAATAATTTTTTTTTTAAATGATGTGCACATTTTTCTAAAGTTGGAATATAAATTTAAAAAAAAGCAGTTTCTACGTAAATTATCTGCCTTTTCAAAATACCAAGATGCTTTCATAACATTTAAATCTCCGCTTTGTATTCTTAATGCACGAATATCAGGATGTTTTCATAACATTTAAATCCACGTTTTGTATTTTCAATGCCTCTTTTATTGTAACAAATGAACATTTATTTTCCCCTTTATTGTGTTTGTAATACCCATTTTAATGATGGTTTTGGTACTGCATGTACATTTCTTGTTTGACATGATTTGCAATAGCCAAGACTACAACAGTGGTACAGATATTAATTCATACAATGAAATATTTAAAATTTTTAGGTAATATTTGTGTTTGAATTGCCTAATTATTTTAGAAAAAAATTGAATATCTGCGATTTTATCAAAAATACACTGTGTTATTATACATATAAAAATATAATTGTAGTATTTGGGCGATCAGATTGTAACTGGTTGTGGTTGGATTGAAATCTTTGATGCACAAGTTGGAGAAGTCACTGCTTTATATACACACAGTCAAACATCACGCACATATAATTAGACATATAATATTTAACACATTTAGAGACATATAATTACAGGTTCATGGAAGAATTCCACTTCTAAGCTGAAAATCCGATACTCAGCTACGTGCAGGTTGAGGGAAATATACTTCCTCTCCAGGTGAGTATCTGTAGGCCAACTGATATTTCTCCTGAACATCACAAGGTGGCGTTTTTGCCAGCGCGTAGGGAAAAGTATGTTTACAACATTTCCATATTTTTTAAATTGTATATATTTTTAAAAAAAAAAAAGCAATTCATATATTAATTATGCAATTTACTAAATACTTTTCGTATATTTATTTCATATCCTAATTAATAACTTATGCATTGTCGCAATAGTGCAACGTGATTTCTTGCAACATTAATAATTTTATGCTCAAAAAAAGTTTCAAAAAACAATTAAGTTCAAAAACAATTTACAACTTAGGTATTGCCACGAAAGTGCAACGTGATTTCTTGCAACATTAATAATGTCTTGATCCTTAAATTATTCCTAATCACTTCATTATATTTTAAATAAAGTGAAACATGAACATTAATTTAGCAAGTGCTGTAAATTATTATACTATATCATAATAGCAATGCATAGTTATAAAAATAAATATTAGTAAAGAAAATTAAATTATGATAGTTATACCTGCTTTAAAACAGTCTTCCAATAAACTTTTAAAACATGTCTGTTTGAGAAATGTGTAAAAAAAGAATTCATTTAAATTTAGGATTAGAAATCAATAAATTAAAATAACTCTTTTCGCTGTTTTTTATGATAATGAAATGTAGAGTAGACTTAACAATCTAAGCAGCCTTTAAGGGGTATTGGATGATTTGAATAAAAATAAAAAATCATGATAAAACCTTTTTTGTGCCGTATCGAAAACAAAGAAAATGACAAGCTTTCAGATTTTTCATTGAATAATTACAAATATGTGTATTTAATTACTTATAGTTAGAAATAATATATTTCGAATTCATTCTTATAAGTTTCTAAATATTTGCCTTCAAGTTATATTTATATATTTTTTCAAATCAATATTCCATTTCAAATTTGATATCTTTAAAGACTTTTAATGTTATAAAAAAGCATAGTTTGAGGAAATGTATTTCGTAATAACTAATTTTTTATAAGATCTTTTAATTTTCAATCATTATTTCAGAGTTTATAACAAATTATTACGAAAAAATAATTTGTAAGTTTTTAAGTCAAATATATCTGGTATTTACTACTGTATGCAATTTTTAATTCAATCCGTATTTAAAAGAATGGAAAATACAGCATAATATAAATTAAAAAGAATGGAACAATAGAGCCTATTATAAAATTAAAAGAATGCATAAAATTTCAGACATTTATCACAATTTTAATATTATTAAATAGTTTTATAATTCAATGAAAATATTGTTTTGTAAAAAAGTATTTTATTTTAAAGTTATTTTTTATATTTAGAAACTCTAATAAAAGAACATCATTAATAATTTAACTAACTATTAACAATTTAAAAATTGTTGTTATATTATATAATTTCATAAATTATATTTTGTATATGCTTAAATATTTTTAACAAAATTTAAGCTGGATTTGTTAAAATTTGAAAAATATAAAAGAAGCAATTTATTTCTTATTGATCTCATGAAAAACTTCTCTAATTTTAATAGAAGGTTACTGACATTTTAACTTATTAATTTATGTTATTTGATATGTATATTTATATATATATATATTAAATTATATAAAATTTATATATTTGCTGATATATATCACACACACACACACACACACACACATATATATATATATAAGAGAATATATACTCCTTTTCATCTTATTCAAGGAAAAATTGATTTAATTTGGTTAATTTTAGAATGGATGATTGTAAAATTAAATAATTGGAGTCCTATAAACAAAAAATTGCAATACCTCGCAGAGGTGCCAGGCATCATAACTATGTTTTCATTTAGATTTCTTTTAAAGTTGTGAATTACATTTAATTGTTAGGAATTTTTTGATAATGTAAAATTAAAAAAACAAAATATTGCAGCTCATAAAATATAATTTAATTTATTCATAAATATAAATTTCTTATTAATTTATATTTTAATTTTAAGAAATAACCTCTATTTGTAAAAACGATTTATACACAGAATAAAATAAGAATTTCCAAAAATGTTTAAACATCGCAATTGTATTTCCTATTTTCACCCTCATGTGGCTAAATTGAAATGTCAGAAAAATCCCGATATTCTCAGAGAAGCCCTTTCACTTAAACTGCATCAGCGGGTATCTTAAAAGATCCGCCATAAGTTATTCGAATAAACAAATCTACGTACTTAAAGCAAAAAGTCCGACCTCCTTCTTGATGCGCAACGTAAACAACAGAAAATTCCACTACAAATCCAATATTGTGTTACTGAACGATGGAATATTTAGGTTCTTGAAATGTGAGAGTCTCCTGCTCGACTTACGTGTGTGCAATATAAATGAGACACGCAATTTCCTTGCAGTCGAAATCATTCCATTTTCTCAGTCGTTTCCATTTCTTGCTATCTCTCCCTTCCACTTAGTCTATTCCCTGGCTTTGCATTTCCATCTTCGAGGAAGTTAACTGAATTTCGGGTTTTTCAGCCCCATTTGCTCTTTGAGAGTTTAGAATCCTTGCTTTTTTTTCCACTCTTTTTCATAATTTTCGAAACGTTATATTTTAGCTCTGTTGAAAGTGGTGTAGGTTTTTTTTTTTTAAATATAAAGGAAAAGGTACCAAGATAAATATGTGACTTTTCTTTATTTGGAATGTATATAAAAGTGAAATCTAAATCAAGATAATTAAATATATTCTTTTTTTATTTTTTTTGTTCAATACTAATGCAATAAATGCTTTATATTTTTAAAAACTGGAAAGTTAAATATCATGGGTTTTCACCTGTATTTCGTAATTTAAAATATAAAAAATATATTTGCAATATTTATAATAGAATAATATATAATAATATATAAGGTATGCCATATTTTTATAACACCCGTTTCTCCTTTTTAAGTATACCAGTACTTATACGCTAAAGAATAAATTATATTTCTTAAATAGAACCTTAAAGTATGTAAATAGACTTTTAATAAGACAACATATGTCCATATTTTTACACTACATTTTTTCTGCTTTTATACGTATACCAGTATTTATTATGTTAAGAAGTAAATGATATTTCATAAATAGAACATATAAAGTGCTTACCTTCTAATAAGACATATGTCCATATTTTTATACTACACTTTTCTGCTTTTTTATGTATACCAGTACATATTATGTTAAAGAATAAATGGTATATTATAAATAGAACATTTAAGGTAATTAAAGACCTTTCAATAAGACACAAATGTCGATAATTTCATATCCCTTTTTTCTGCTGAAAGATTATGCAATACTAAAACCGTGGACATACATTTAATGTAATCATTATAAAATATATGACAATGGTTAAAATCAATTATCAATTAGCTAGTCGATTTACTCCTCAAGGTTATTTTTTATATTTAGAATATGTAATATTTACCGTACAGGTCTAAATTTGCTTATAAACTTACTTTAAATATACCCAGTCCTTATTATGTTAACGAATAAATAATATTTAATGAATAGAACCTATAAAGTACTTAAATAGATTTTTAATAAAAACAAAACATGACTTTATTCTGCTTAAAGATTATACAATACTAAAACCGAGGACGTATATTTCATCTTGCAATCCCTATAAAATATATGACAAAAAGTTAAATCAAATAACAATAAGTTAAGTCGGTCAACACACATCGATTTCATCATATTATCTAAAGAATAGGTGATATTTACCCTTTAGATCAGTTAAATTTACTTTTATATTTACTTTAAGTATATCAGTCCATAAATAGACATTTTAATAAGACGAAATATGTCCATATTTTACACCATCCTTTTCTTGTTACAGATTATTCAATGTATGGACATATAATGAGGACAACTGAGGACATATAATTTAAATTGCAATCTCTATAAAAAATATATGACAAAATTTAAATGAAATAACATTAAATTAATCGGCTAATGCACATCAATTTCATCAAATTACACTAAAAAATAGGTGATATTTACCGTCACCTCACAAAAAAGATTTGGTGATCCTCATCAAAAGTACATAATTTGATTTACGGACAGAATTAGAAAAAAAAAATTATTCATCTCCCTCCTTCCGATACCGCTATTTCCTGCTCAAAAGATAACGTGACGTTAAGGGCTAAAGGAAAAAATCATTTCCTCTGATCCTCAGCGGGTTTACGGTAACAATTTTTGTTTTATTCCTCGCCCCCTCTTACGTCTACCATCAGTGACAGCTGTGATGGTATATTGTATTATACCCTGCACAGCTAGCCACATCAAATCTCAAAAGGATACCCCAAAGAAGGTAGGGGCAAGAAAAATAACTAAAACGGCAACAAAGGCAACAAAGACAAAAGAAAAAAATATATTGTGTAGAAAAAAAAAAAAAATAAAAATGCTCCAAGAATGGGGGTGGGAAGAGGGTGGAAAATCAATCGTTAAACAACGAGGGAAAAGCTAAATATAAAAAATAAATAGATGGATATATATATCTATCTATTATATATATAGTGGGAAGATGTATAAATATATGTATCTTTCCCCCACCTTCCACCACACATCTATATGTGCTCAAACGAAATCTCTTCACCGTCTATGAGATGTCATAAAAGCAACTTGAGGTCCCGCGCGTCAGGGGGGGGATGCCTTTCACTCTTCATTGGACTTTCATGAGGGTGTTTGAAGCAGCAGTTTCGTTTTATTTTTGTTCCGGAGTTTTCCTGGAAAAGTCACATTTTTCCTCCTAACCTGTCCACCGGGAGAATTTCGGGAGGCGGCACCGTGTGTGGATCCCGGAAAACTTTTTGACGTCTTTTACTCCTGAAATGTGAGCCGCATGCATTAAAGTGGGGCCGGGATGTGTGTCCCCCTGTTCTTGTTTTGGAAATATTTTGGAATTCAAAAGCAGAAGGGGAGTTTGTTTTAAGATGGGTCCGTAAGTGATTGGACTGGAAACGGTGGCCACGCTCGTGGGACGGGGCAGGCCGTGGATTATTCGGAGAAAATTAAAGGGTTTAGCCTCAGATTTTGATAATAAGTATGCATGGAATTTCCGGATCAAAGCATTATTCCCGGAACAATCCCCAAGGAGTGAGGATTGAGCTGTTTTGTTGAAGGTTTTTGTGTAAAGGAATACAAAATCGTAAAAAAAGAGATGTTAAGTTAAAAATATAGTGGTCACATTAAATATAATTTTGGATTTATCAAAACTTTCTGTTCGAATGATGCATAATAAGTAATTAAAAACATCATAATAATTGATGTTTGTGATTGTTACCCAAAAGTTATAGTTGTTATTTTCAAGTCCGTTTGTTAAGGAATATTTTTTAAAAGAAATTTAAGGAACTACTCTTATTGATTTATTTAAATGTCTTTGGGCTATTTAAATATTTTGGGGCTGATGGCCGAGTGGCTAGAACTCTGGCGCTCGGTATCAGATGTTTCGGGTTCGAGTTCTGTCAAACGATATACAAATACAGTGCAGTTCCCCTAAGAATCCTCCCGGTAGGCACTGCCCTCATTCTTCAGCTTCATGGAGCAGAAGTGAGACTTCTACCTACGGGTGCTCCAGCAGCAACAACATTCAGTACAGTGAAATCTTAATTATTAATAATTTAATAAATTATTATTTAATTGTTGAAATATTAATATCTTTCGAAAGTAATTTGATATTCTAAATTCATACATTTTTTTCCTTTTCCCACTTGGTAGACATCAAAATCTAGACAAAGCGCATGAAGCCGTGTGGTCTGGTCGAAGCAGGGAAAAGCTCTATGACTGAAAGTATTTTTTTTCTGACTTGACTCCGTGCCCTGAAGATGGTAGAAATTTCTTTTGTTAAGACAATTAGAGGGAATTTGCCTATCGTATGGGAGAAAAAACATAATACTCCTACTAGGTTGTCAGACCAGCGTGGCAAGAGTCTGAATATCACAAGCGTCATCGAGAACCTCTTATTTTGAAAGTGTTTACAACAAAATAACCAGTGGGTTGAATCTCCGCCACAATGCTCACCAGTGGCACCCGTTGCCACAGAACAACGAATACATATATCATGAAATTACATATAATTTATAATCTAAATTATCTATGTTACATAAAAATAGAGAGAATTTAAGTTTATAATAATGAAGTATTACTCTCAACACATTACAAAAAATAATATTCACTTCAATTTCTTAATTTTATGATATATCAGAATAAGTGTAACAATTTCATTTAGAAACTTTATTGCAAGTGAAAAAAAAAATGTTTTGATTACGTTTAAAAACGCAAAACAGATCAAGAACATCTGATATAAAATATGTCTTGAATAAATAAACAAGTTTAATGGAGCGTCTATCTTTATTCGTGCGGAATCAATCCAGCCTGTGTATCCCTCATGCCCAAATTCGAAATGTCAGAAAAATCCCGATATTTTCAGGATAGCCCTTCACATAAACTGCATCAGCAGGTATCTTAAAAGATGCGCCATAAGTTATTCGAATAAACAAATCTACTACTTAAAGCAGAAAGCCGACTCCTTCTTGATGCGCGACGTAAACAACAGAAGATTCCAATACAAATCTAATATCGTGTTACTGAACGATGGAATATTTAGGTTCTTGAAATGTGAGAATCTCCTGCTCGACTTACGCGTGTGCAATTTAAATGAGACGCGCAATTTCCTTGCAGTCGGAATAATTCCATTTTCTCAGTCGTTTCCATTTCTTGCTATCTCTCTCTTCCACTTAGTCTATTCCCCGGTGTTGGATTTCAATCTTGGAGGAAGTTAACTGAATTTCGGGTTTTTCAGTTCCATTTGCACTGTGAGAGTTTAGAATCCGGACTTCTTCTTTTTCTCTTTTTCATAATTTTCGAAACGTTATCTTAGCTCTGTTGAGAATGATACAAGGACTTACGGTAAAAATTGGAATTCGAAAAAGACTTTATTGAGTTGTACAATCCACATTTGAGCGTCGTATGAAAAAAGTGTAACACTCTCATAAAAAGTCTAATTGCTGAAGCTAGAGGTTTATATCCCTTGTTGCAATCGGTATTCATTATTTCTTTTTTTGCAATGGTCGACCTAAGATGGACATCAGTAGCGGTTTCAATCTGATAACCTCCACCATGCTTGATGTGTACAATACTATTGTGCTACGAGTCGGACATAAGCAAGTATTCTATTTTAATTCTTTCAAAGGTAAATAACGAAGTAAATAAAAGTCAGATAAATTTTAAGGTATGAGTTCAAGTTAGACCAATATTTAAAATAAATATTTTTGTGTAGTGAGAAAACAAAAACTATTTAATTTAAATAAAATATCTTTTAAAGTTTTAAATCACTAGTTTCATTAAAATATAAAAGAATTAAAAGAAAAATAATTCATTATGTTTATTATTTGAATATTTTAATGTATATTTATTATTTCCATATAATAAAATTATTAATTATTCATCCATATAATATCAAATTATTAATTATTCATTCATATAATATCAAACATTTCTTTCGAGCTTGAAATAATGCCGTACTTGATTCCCAATAAAATTTTCGTTTCTACATGGGCATAGGATATAATTTGCTGCAGCAAATGTATGATATAACGTTTATTTCTCGTGAACATTAGTGTTAAATTGGGTAAAATATACATAATGATGAACGGGACATTCTTCGCGATAAGAATAATAATGGAACGGGTAGCTTGAATTCAAAGTTAAATCGATTTTTCCATACTGGAACATTATATTTCTCTGCTGAGATATTTCCTGATTTTTTTCCACCGAATTATCTCGTTTTTGCAATCAAGTCCAACAGCACTGCAGGAAGTACATCTCACGTCGTTATCGAATGGAAATCGAGATTTTTTATCTCTATGCGTATTGTTAGTGAAAAAGAGAGGGCGAGGAAAATTGAATGATTGAAATCTCAACTTGTCCCAATCGCTGCTGAAGAAATTTTTCCGAACGGAAAGGAATATTCGTTACCCGAAAATTCCCGTCTGGAATGGCTTCTGAAAAAAGCAAAAGTGCCATGCCTTGAGGAAAATCGAAAACCAAAGGAAATATGAATAGTTTCAGTTTTGTATGCTCCTGAAGTCCTCCGTTGAAAGGTATTTAAACTATTTTTCATTTTGACTAATTTTGACTGAATTTTATTGATTGTTATAAAAATTGAGTGATTCTAAAACAACTCTTTTTCATATTGAACAATTTTAACTGAATTTTATTGAATGTTATATGAATAGTTTGATTCTAAAGCAACTCCTTTTCATATTGAATACATTTAACTGAATTTTATTAATTGTTATATAAATTTTTTGACTCTAAAACAACTCTTTTCATATTGAACAATGTTAACTGAATTTTATTGAATGTTATAAGAATGGTTTGATTCTAAAACAACTCTCTTTTTCATATTGACTACTTTGAACTGAATTTTATTGAATTTTATATAAATTGCTTGATTTTAAAGTTTATTATTCTTTTGCTCAAAGATGATTTTAAAACGGGATTTTATATGTTTTGATTAAATTTTTTTTATAATTTCCTTCTCATGTTGTTTTGTTATTTTAGTACTTTACAACATAAAGTACTAAAAAGCTAAATTTATAATCAACTTGACAAAAATTAGACACATATATTTAATGTATTAAAATAAATTCCAGGCGAAAATAAATTATAATATTTCTAAACATCATTCAGTTTTGGAGAAAAAAATGATTTTACTAAATTTTAAATGACTTCATATTTTAATTTAAAGTTGATTTTAAATTTAGTTTTTAAGAATTTATTTTAATAAATAAATTATAAATTTACATAACATGTTTACGATATTTAATATTGAATTTTAAAGTAATTTATAAAATTATTTATGAATTATAAAAAATTATAAATTTAATTTATATATTGAGAGAATTCACAAACATCTTAACTAACTCTCATGCACTACACTCTATGTGGACCATGACTGTCTGCCTTATCGGCAGGATCCAAAACCGCAGATGTTTTATTTTTAGGGGGTACAGTTGTCAGCCTTATGTTTAATGCTCTACAGTCAAAATGCACCGTGGGCCTGATGCCCGTATGACTAGCATTCTGGAACCGAAGCATTTGAATCTCGGCGGTGCCATGGATGTTTGTGGTAATTCAGAATCCACTTTAAGCCGTAGGGCCCAGTCTCATATGGCCGTAGAGCGTCACGGAGCCTAATCAGACTTCTCTCACCCACATCATTCTCAAACTCTAAAGGGGCAACTCAGCTCTAGGCATAGTGATGTGGTGTGATGTAGTAGTAGTAGTACTCATATTAGACATGAACTTACGGTTTAAAGTGGATTCGAACCAACTACAAGCATATGTGGCACCACCAGGACTCGAATCCCAAGCCTGTGGCACAGAAAGCTGGAGAGCTAGTCATTCGGACAACAGACCCCTTAGTAACCTTCAGTTTATTCAAATTTAATAATATGCGTTCTTGATAAAAAAAATATATTTCAGCTATTTTAATTTTTAAAGGACTCAAAATTATCCCTTCTAATCGTTTTTAAAATTGTTATCTCAATAAAAATTTTTAAAAAAAAGTTGTAAAATAAATATTACTTAAAACTAATCTAATTAGTGTAGCTAAATAAAACATTAAGACAGCAAAAAGAACACATCTAAGTCAGTTAAGAAAACATCAAAGAAAGAAAAGATAATAATAAATCAAAAAGCTACAGAATATATATCTGCGATTATTTCTTTTCATCCAATCAGATTTTTCATATCTGCTAAGGGATTTCTCGGTACTTACTTGTCTGTGATACTCTTTTTGATGTTCCTTTTTATGATACCATTTCCCAAGAGGTAGTTTTATTCTATTTCTAGAAAAAGATTTCAAAATATCTTTAGAGGAAAATTGAATTCTATTTTATTCGTTCATGATGAGCTTCATGAGATTTATCTTATTTTGTACTATATTTAGCCAATACGACATATCATTTTATTAATATGTGGAACATCGGTTTTTTTGTTCGTATGAAGCATTAACACATGAATGCAGAATACATGTTTTTATATCGGCAAAACTATGAGATAGGGTTTATTAGAAAAACCAGAAAAAAACATATAATTTGTCTTAAGATATGTCATGCTAAATTTTAAATTTATTTTTTAAGAGCAATACACATTTCACATCAAAAAGTAAGACTACATGTATAGCTGAAACGTACATCAACAAATGAGTTCCCAAGCACGAAAAATAATACAAACATCAGTGCACAATATCTAGTCTATATCAATGCTATATTCATTTCAAGAACTTTCTTCTACAGAAAACTTATCCGTACATATGAAACATTAGCCCATTGCTTTTAAGTCGACAAAACCATCAAAGTGGATTTATTAATAAATCCTAAAGATAATATTTTTTGTCACCCTAAATGTTAAATTTGTTTTTTAAGAAAAAAACATTTCCACCAAAAAAAAGTAAGGCTTCATGTATAGCTGAAACATACACAAACAAATGAGTTCTCAAATGAAACATTAGCATATTAATGCATAATTCATGCTTTTAATTCGACAAAATCAATGTAGTTTTATTAGTAAATCCTAAAGAAATTCATATAATTTATCTTAAGATATATCTCTCTAAATATTAAATTTCTTTTTTAAGAATAATACACATTTCTCATCAAAAAAAAGTAAGACTTCATGTATAGCCGGAATGTACATCAACAAAATGAGTTCTGAAGCACGAAAAATAATACAAACTGCAGTGCACAATATCCAGTCTATATCAATGTTACATTCATTTCGAGAACTTTCTTCTGCACAAACCTATTATACGGAAACATTTCAACGACCAAGAAATGAATACATACACTTTCTTTCTCCTTCCTCTCTTCTTGGCAAACTTCCCGAAAGGTCCGGGTATTCTGAATTTCATGAGAAGAAGAAAGCAAATATCAGGAAAAATAATCTATCTTGAAAGACATTTTTGACAAATGAAAGACCGCTGTAAAAGGAACCAGAGCATCGACTCAGAAACCGCAGAAAAGTTGATGGGGGTGGGGTGGAGCAAGCAAGAATGATTGCATGCAAGCCCCGAAATATCTTCAGGTCGGCAAATCTCAATATCCATTTTGTAATTCCCTCTGTCAAGACAAGTGTCACTCAGCTTAGTTTTGCTTCTCAAGGAAAAATTTTCTTGCTTCTTTCACAATGTCGTTGGAGGATTTAGACGGTTTGAAAAGTCTGGAGAAAGAGAGTGTTTGAAAGACAGTTTTAAAATTTTATTCTTTTTTTTTTTTTTTTTTTCTTTTGGCTGTTGTAAGGTCTTGACGTATTACTCGCGTACGTCGTAACTTAATTTGCTTTTCGGTTACGTTTCGAGATATAAATTTTACTGAATGATCAAAAGTCCACTTTTGTCATAAACCTATAATAGCTTTTAACGTCATGAATATAATTTTGAATTATAAGTAAAAATTATAATTTTTATTTAAAAGATGTAATGTATGGTATCACATATATCATTCCTCTTGAAACTGTGAAATTTTCAATATACATTATAGATTATACTAAATTTTATTACTATTAATTCGACATAAATATTCTATATTTAAAATAAACAAATAATCAGTAATTTCCAATTATTCTAAATTCTTCAGAAATGTCACAAGCTATTCGAAATGTCATCAGTAATTTCAACAAGCTTAAGTCACAGGCTATTCGAAATGTCAACCGAATTAAATCATCCAGCTTTGTTTTTGAAAAGATTTAACTATGTAGATTTTACTGCGCATTGTATTTGTTAATTATTGTTTAATCAATAGACATGGAAATATTTCAAATTCTGGATTGAGTCTGCATTAGAAATGAGCAATATAAATTTATATGTTACAATATTATTCCGTTAGTCTTGTAGGAAGGGATTTTGCGTCCCAATAGAAGTCACCATTATGAATATAATATGCAGCTTGCAATATTGGTGCAGTGTAATAATCATCTGGGGTCACTCTGGGTAAATCTGCGCCTGTTACATCCATGATGTTTTAGTAATGAATGACTTAGTACAAAGTGCCTGGTATTCGAAAAAAATTATTCAGAAGCAATTTTATACTTTTAGTAGATCAAAAGAGTTCAGAAAAATGATTGCATAGCTCTAGAATGACTTTAAGTTTCTTCCACAATGAGATTGAGTTTAGTTGTTTGAGAAATTTTCAAAAGTTTTCAAATATTATTCTTTTTGGATAAATTAAGCTGCAAAACATATCACTGAACAGGGCTGTATATATAGAGTAATTTAATTAGAAGAAATTTATTTCACATTGCATTGCACATATTAATATTATCAAATTTTCATTTAATTTATGTTAATTAAACCATAGCATTAGAAATTACAATTAATATTTCGTGAAATACATATTTCATGAATTATATTTTTTATTTAATTGTTATTAAAAATATTTTTCCGCAATACTTTATGTTTTTAGTTATAGAAAAGTAAGATATAAAGATGATCTGCTATGTTAGAATTAAAAATTATATAGTTGATTTTCTGAATTTTATTTTTATAATGAAAAAATAAACAATACCCCAATAATTTGTATTAATTGGAAACTAAAATTAAATAACAAAACAAGTCAAAGTGTAATATGATTTTTTTCTTAATCTGTATCCTTACTTAATATAATGAGTATTTAAATTTGCCATTTAAGAATATGCTAGAGTCTTTATTATTTCAAGATATTGAATGTATCTATAACTTTTTTTATTTGATCAATTAAATTGAAATATATCGAAACTAAACATTCTCATAATACTTTATTTATATAATGAATATATAAATATTATATATTATAGCAATATTATGTAATGTATTTATTCTTGTGTTTATGGAAAACATGAGTTTGATGTGTTCTAGAGATTTCTCCAGTGTTTAAATATATATTCAAAGATAAACTCTCATTTCCTCGTCAATGCACTGAAAATTTCTTCTTTTTCACACTTTAGTGTGGTAAGGGTAGAAAATTCAAATTCACATAAATGTGGCATTAACAATTCTCAAGGCTTTTATAGAAATTGATGTCATTCTTCTTTTACAGGAATTAAAAATATTTCAACAGCCATTTCTTTATGGCTAATACTCAATTCACGATGTTATGTAACCAATACTTCTTCTTAAGTTTAAGCTATTTTTAAAAAATTAAGATAATTTACTTATTATAATAATTACAATTATTATTACGTATTTTATAAGTACTTAGATAATGTTCGTGTTTTTTAAATATACTTTTAATTTTTCAAATATTTAAAGATATAATTTACTGTGCTTTATTTTAAATATAAGAACATACAAATGCTATATTTACAGGAATTTATGTTTCAAATGTATTTCTCTTACTTGAAGACAAATTATTTGCTGAACACATATATTTATAGCCTTGCCCATGTCTACTTAATTATTCATTCTACAGGGTTTGATCTTGTCGTAATCCTTGTTGATCTGTCATCAACATGGTCATCCTCGCACTTTATCAATCACATTTGATTCACCTGCACCCAAACTCTTTAACACTCTTATCAAACTACCTCCAACATCAGCTGGACGTGCGCAGACATGGAAAAGCCACCAAGTCTCTCAAAACAGGATGAGCCAGATGCACCTGACAGCTGCTTCCAGAGGATGTAATTACAACGC
>BPLR01014242.1:0-38184 GCA_021605095.1 Caerostris extrusa
AAAATGAAAACTCACAAATTTATTTGTTTGCACAATGTAAACAACTACAACAGCTTTCCAGTCCGCCTAATATTAAAGTCTGAACTCTATGTTACTTGAAATAGCTCTCGTCAATCAATATCATTTGTGAAAATAAAGGCTTTGATCTAGTTTTATTTGTTTATTGATCATGCTCTGATATTAAATGATTAAATGTATGTTATAAAAGAATTTGCTCGTCAAATTTCAACAGAATCTCTGGGACTTTTCGAACTCTTGTGTGTGCATATGTAATGCCATGCAAGAAGTAATCTAATTATTAAGGCCTGAGAGTAAGAGTAGCTAGAAACTCTGGCGTCCGGTACCACAGATTTTGGATCTTCGAAGGTATCAGAGCTGCCATGGATGTTCTAGTGGTTCGAATGCACTTTAAACCGTAGGTCCATCAATTCAATATAGGATCATTAAGAGTTGTGGTGTTAGTGGAACTAGTGTCCGTAGCCTATTTTCAAGCTACATAAAGTCCCCCTGGATAGTACTAGATGAATAACAGCATTGCAGCCTTGCTTACGGCATAAAGATTAACTGTCTCTGTATTGTCAGCTATATTTTACTTTAAAAATCCAATAGTTTTTGCCTTTGAATTTTATTTATTTATTCGTAACAATTTTTAAGAATATAATAAATCAGGTTAAATTTTATTCTTAAAATGAAATTTGAATTACATATTTTCACTTTGAAAATTACCAGTGGAAAATTCATGATGTGCTAACATTTAATTTTTAAGATATTTCTAGCTCAAAGCTTTTAAGTTCTTCACACAGAAAACTAACCAAATTATTATTTAACTCGTAAATTAAGTTAGCGTAAAAGGAAGTTTATTTAGTTTTTAAGGAACTTGTATAAAAAAAAAAAAAAACCACGTGAATTTAATTTAATATAAATTTCTAAAGTGAAAAGAATTCAAGAGTTTTTAGCATTTTTTGAGGCGTATTTTTATTTTTACTGTTAATGCAAGAATCCGGTTTTCAATACAGCTCCACCCGTTTTCCTTCTTTTTTATTCTCCCCAGATACACGCTCCGAACGTCTTTGAATGTTTGAGAGGAGGCAAGCATGAATTCAAAAGAAACAAGACGAACATAAAAGTGCTCTCATTATTTGACTTGGATGTGCTTCGGGCTCAGCCTTCTCGGTGTAAAACCAACATACACGTTTCTCAATAACTCTCGCTCTTTGGCGACTTATTTTTCGTTCGGTTTAAAATAACTTTTCTTCGATGAGAAATTTGGAAAATCGATGCGTTATTTCATGCTATGGCTTTGGAGGTTCGGTGCGATTCAATTCAATCTCAGTACTTGACTATAAAAATAGTCTCATGACGGTGAGTTCTCTACCTACAACGAAACGCAGAAAGTCGAGATCATACAATTTAATTCTACACTTTTTCAGGTGGTCACGTACTTTTCTAATTGCACACATTCGGCCTGAAAGACGTAGATGTAGACTCTTTTGATATGTCCTGGACCTGAAGAAGAATCGTCCATCCCCCAGAGGTTCGGGGAAGTTACTCCCCCGTCGATCTCTCTGTTTCGTACATGAAACACCTGGTCGTCTATGGTCTGGTTAGATTAAAAAAATTATTCCTGCTATGATTTCGTTCATCTTTCATGTCTAGATATTGGAGTATCTTCAATTTTTGGATAACTTCGTAACTTGCAGTGTTTTGCAACTTATTTTTCATTCGTTTTTAAAACAAGTTGCTTCAATGAAAAAAAATGTGGAAAGTCGATATGTTTTTGCATGCACTTTTTTTCGTAGTCTTGTCTTAGTGGATTCAAGTCAATTTAGTACTTGACTATAAAAACAAGTAATATAAAAAAAAAAAAATTAAAGTCAATTCCTACTTTTTTTTTCAGTATATTGCAGAAAGTCCTTTATAAATAATTTTTATTCACTTTTTTTTTAAGTTTATCTGGTGCCATCTATTGGTAGATATAAATCTGAAAAAACCTAAAATTAATTAATTAAATTTAATTACTGAATTACTATTTGAATAAACTGTATTAGCATCAGTGTCATCCACTTCAAGTTCAAAAAAAAAAAAATTTCAACTAGAGTGGATGAATAAAAAGTATTTTATGAACGATAGAAAATTTGAACAAGATATATATAGGGAGAGCGTGCGCCAATAGAAGGAATTGAATAATCTTTACAACGGCGAGGACACTATGCTATGATTGAGCAATGAAGGCCGGAATCATAAAAATACCAATTCCAATCTTTTGAGTATATCATAACACATTCAGTGGCTTGAACGGCAATACATGTCATATATTTTTCCTTTAACACATTTCAGTGACTTGAACGACAATACATTAGTATATCATATTTTTTTCCTTTAACGCATTCAGTGGCTTGAATGACAAATGAGTTTATCATGCATTTTCCTTTAACACATTCCTTGGCTTGAACAACAATATATGAGTATACAATATATTGTTTCTATAAACATTCAGTGTCATGAATGACTGCTGATAGAAGTAGGCTAGGTCCTATTCTGTATCTAAACAAAAAAACTTGATCTCCTGAGGGGTTCAAGGAAATTAATCTCCAACGAGAATTCTCACGGGACAGTTCAATCCTACAGTAGTCGAATATAAAAGGCACCATGAAAAAGCAGCAAAATTTTGACGTCACATTAATCGAATCTGCTTGCTTTGGAAATCATTTATACATTGCTTGGTTTATATTTGTTCAAAGTGAATGCAATTTAAAACTTCAATCTATTAATCGGATAACTTCATACATTTTAATTGCATTTTTTTAATAGGTGTTTGGTAGTTATTCCATTCTTTGTCAATTGCATCATTTATTAAAATAATTTGCATTTCAGTGCTCTTTGAATTCAGTCAATGTTTTGAGATAAACAGAGCAATTTTAAAACTCAACAACAAATGGAATCTTTTTATTTTAATTCCTGTACATTACGCTAATTTTTCGCAAATTAAAATGCCCTTTTAAAAGTCTTTTTACAAAATTTCTACAATCACCTGTATAAAGGTTTACCTTTACGCACAATAGAAATGAAATCTGGGAATAACATAGGTTTGGTATCATTCACAACCGAAATGGAACTATAAAATCAATGTCTATGCTGTTTTCCTTAAATCAAAGCAATAACAAAATTATCGTTAAAAACTCGGTTTTGAAGACTCAAATTTACAATTAATATTATTTACAAATCAATACAGCTTTCTTTTTATACCTACTAGTTTCTTTTTGGATTCAAGTTGGATGACATAACAACTGCTTTTTGTTGGTTCTTCCTGTTTGACTTTTTGGCATAGGGTTCACCTCAGTCTCAATTTCTCCTCACACGGAGCAGCATGATCCTGAATGGGTCGACGTAATGTAAGTGGTCTACAGTTGAAAAGAAAACTGTCAAGCTGGAAGTTTGTGTCTGCTTTGATTTATTTTCTTTTTTTCATATTAATATCAAAGTAACCACACTCTTTTGGACCTCATCTTAACTTAGAATTTTTAAGAATTGTCATTTTTCACATAAATATTTATATATTAACATTATAAAATACAAATAAATGAAACACGAGACAGAAAAAAAACAACACAAAAACACATTTGACCTCATTGATGTAGTTTCAAGCGCTTACACTACTAACAAATTTTGGATGCTCACGCAAAGTGATGAACTCATAATTTGTGGGGATATTCTGCTTCCAACTAAGAAAGAAACTAAAAAGAAATTATCAGACGGATTGTTTCCATTATCTTCGATCGAAACAATTTACCTGTTGCTAATCAAATGATGAGTTCATCCCGTAAATTGAGTTCACATAAGGTTCGCTTGTTAGTTTGGACATGCCTATGATCGAGGATTATCCTTCCATTAGCTTTGTGCACGTTACTGGTCACTTTGACTTATATATGAGATGATAGCTGGAGAATTTGGCAACAATCAGCTTAGTGTTACAGTAAAGATTTCTTACCATTTGTCATAAAGTGCTATTTAAACAAATATTTCCTTTTTTTTTTTTTTTAGCTGTAAAAAAATATTAAATTTAATTTTCTTGAAATTTATTATTTTTATTCTATTAATAAACAACAAAATTATTTTTAATTTGTTTCTGTATTTTAAGAAATGTTGCATATATTATTGCATATTAATTCATATAATTTATCCAGTGTATTTTACTATTTCTTTATTCATGTGATGTACTTATTTATCTGCTTTTAACTGCATAATAATTATTAATAATAAATATATGCCTATTAATACAAACTATACAATTTTTTAATTTAATTATTTAAAAAAAAATAAAAATAAATAAAATTAAAAAATTAAAAAAATCTTTATTAAAAATTAGATTAATCTTTAAAACCAAAAAAAGAAATTGAATATAAATATTCATAAAATGCATATACTCATTTATGTTATCCTTTTTTAATCCCCTCAGCACAGTATTTAATGTTAATAAGAAAGAATATAAAAAGGCTGCAGTTAATTTTTAACAAATAAATGCTAAATGCGAGCAGGATGAAAAGCGACACCTGTGGCTGTGAAAGGAAAATGATCTTCTCAACTTTCTGCTTTTCTGTTTTATTACTTTGGGGTTTATCCCTGTGTTTTCAAGAACATTATTTCATCGAACTCAGTTGCACCAAGTTTTGTGTGCTGATTTTGCAGGAATCAATTTAGGTCCGTGATTGTAATTGGATTACTTTTTGCTGAAGCAAATACAGTTCGTTAAAAGTCAAGCATCGTTATATTATTTTATGCAGGGCATGTGCGGTTTGCTTCCACGAAGAAGGCAAGAAATAAGACCGTGTGTTTGCTCTTAAATAAAGCACATCTGATAAGACCTTTAAGAAACACTTTCGATTTTTACCACAAATTGGGTTTTTACTACAGAAGAATAATTTAATAGCTTTATATGATGGTTAGTTAATTGTTTAATGAATTAATATAAAATATTTTTTTCAACAGACACATATTGAAAATAATGTTTCCATAATTAATTTAACTCTGCGGATCAGAGAGTTTTAAATTATGCATGTTTTCAAAAGGAAACTACCATTACAATGTTTCACTTGCGTCAGATTTAGATTTCTTAACTTTCAATTTCAAATTTTTAAATATTCTCTGTCCCATAATACTAGTATCAAGTGAATATTTAAATGAATTATTATAAAGAATGCAGATGAAAGATTATATAGTAGTACCTGATGGACTAGTGATTGAGTGATTAGTGGCACTCGACGCGCCACAGGTTTCGGGTTCGGATCTCGGTAGCATGGATAACTATAGTGGTTCAACCACTTTTAAACCATAGGTCCATGTCTAATATTATCTAAATTTACAAATTCGTCATTATCAAATAATCAGTGGCGCAACAGCCCACGTGGCCAAAAGGCCTTCTGACTCAGCCAAATTTCAACGCCTCAGGGTAGGGTTTGTCGGCCTAGCTCTCACAGACCAGTACATGCGTTTTAAAAGTATGTTGCATTTGGAAACCACACAAACATCCATGGCACCGTCGGAACTCAAATCTGAAACTTATGGCCCAGAGCGCGGATCAGCCACTCATCACCACATGGCCCCAAACTTTGAAAATTGCTTGTAATAAATACAAAAATTGTAACCAGGAATATCTATAAAACTGTTCTTTTGAACTGCATTGCTCCTGGGCGTATGTCTCACACTAACATCCCTAAACAATAATTCGTCAAGTTTGGCCTTGAAAGAGCCGGATGTTTACTTTTTTCTTCTGAGTAGATGAAGGAACAGTCATTAATTCCTCAAGTTCTTCGATGGTTATTCTCACATTGAAAATTTTCCTAGTGTGTAAAGAGACGAAAGGTTGAATAACGGCTGGAGAGAGCAATTTTGTTTATAATTAGGAAAATGAAAACTTTTGAGATATTATGACAGAAGATTTAACAGTAAGAAATCAAGCGATCAACTCCTCCACCTTTTCATCTGGAGAAAAAATTACAATTTTTCAATGGTATATTTAAAAGTAAAGTACATTTACTGAAATATTTATAAAAAAAAAAATATATTTTAGTACTACAATAGCAAAGTATGGAAAAAAAGTTCGGTAGGAAGAAAATAAATGAGTTATATAGAAAAATATGGATATAAATATAAAATAAAACATCAATAACTCTCAGCTAAAAAAAATAAAAACATCAATTCAGTTATTTTTTTACTAGAAATTTTTTGTGCATCACTAGAAAAATTATTTTTAAATAACTCTTCTTTTTAACTAAATAAGAGTAATCTTTCTTTCTAAGCTATTATTTTTCCTCCTTTTCCGTTGAATTTTTTAAGGAAATTTAATGTTTATTCAATTAGTAAGTAAACGTAAATTTAGTTTCAGTAAAAAACAATAAAAATTTCCACCAGATTTTTTTTATGTATTTAATGTATCCTGAAATGGCAACTAGAATTTTTTTTTAATGACAAACGCCATCTGGTGATACGTAAAATTTAATGTTAATGAGAATAAGTTTTATATATTAAAAAAACATATTAATAAAAGTATTTGTTAATTTGGGGCTACGAACACAGAAACAAATATAATATTAAATACAAAGTAATAAGTTGGAAATTATTAAGAGATAATCAAATATTAAAAGTTTTCTTTATTTTTTAAAATTTACAGTTACGAGGATATAAAAAGATTTATAAAGGTTTTGCATTTTTTACGTGATTTTCAATACTTCCATTTTAAAAAAAAATTAAAATTATATTTAGTATCTCTTATGTTTAATGCCAAACAATAGACTAACTATAATTACATAAACATATCATATCCAATTAAAATAAAGATTAATTTTGAAAATTTATGGTGATTGTTTTTAAGCTGAGCGTATAAAATATTATGTCAGGTTTTTTCAAATGCAAATGTCGTAATACATCTGGAAAACCATTGTTTCATCAGATAATTGACCTTTTGTTGAAACAAGTCTCTCAAATTTGACAAGGATTTACTCAGTTATTCTTATATCACATCAAATGTAGTCAAATGTAGAAAACTGAACATCAAATGGAATGTAGCATAAGGGGCATAGAAAATGCCTTGGTTAAATAAGGAAATGGGAAAAGGTACACTGGTAAAAGGAAATATCATCTAATAAATATTACATTACCACATGTAATATATTATTATAGGCCTGATGGTCGAGTGTCGACTCCTCGCTGCGATATGTTTAAGTCCCAGCGGTGGCATGGATGCTTGTAGTGATTCGGAGTCAGTCAAAACGTAGGTACTGGTCTAATATGACTGTTGGGTAGACCTGACAACCCAACCTCGTAAAAAGAAACCATCTCCCGTCTCGAAATCGGCCTGTAGGCAGACGGTATTGGCCCACCATGGGACCGTTTCTTAATGAAGAAGAAGAAGATAGTCATTACTTAATTTTACTTAGTATTACCATATTACTTACAATTTTATAGTACCATATTACTTTTACAATTTTATATTACCATGAAATGAATTATATTAAATTCTTTTCGTAAATAGATTTTATAATTCTGAAATATATAACTACAAATAGAAATATATTTTATGATACTTAACAAAATTTGGGGTATATTTACAGTCGTTAAACGAATGTGATGTAAACGTGTATTAATACAAAGGGCATAAAATTAGAATTTATCTTCTTACTCAAACGTACATAATTTTTAAGGCTTATAAAATGCTTTTTTAAAAATACATCATAATAAAATATATAGTCATCTTTTAAAAGTTTTACTGATATTTCGTTTCTGTACTGTTCATCTTTTTATATTATTATTATTTTTTTTTATTTTACAGTGCTTTCAGTTACGCTACTTCTGGTTAAAATTTAATGTCCGTTGAAATGTATACTGAAATTTTAAACGAACACACATACATTGTAATGAATAAAACTACACGCATAGAAAAACAAACTTATTTCAGAAACGCTTTAAAAGTACCATGTGTGTTCATTTGAAAACATTAAAACATAAATCTGACATAACCGTACAAGCGTGATGCATTTATACGTGAGCAACTATAGCTTTAAGTCTGTAAAATGTTAAAGCAAACATTAAACTTTTGCATGTAATAATACTTTTTTGAAAATTTCTTGATAACAGCACCTAGTTTAATATAAGTATAATGAATTTTATTTACTAAAACTGATTAATGTTTAAATATTACACCAATAGTATTCTTCAATAGCGCAGTGTAGGCCACATGGTGGTCAGACCGTCTCACCTACTGGCAGATTCTGGTGCATGAGATGTTGTTTTTAATTTTTTTTACGATTGAAGTGTTGTCAGTCCAACAATCATATAAAAACTTTCCACTTATATATTGTTTAAAGTAGACACTGGACCACTATAAATCATGGCCAGCCTGGACTTGAAACGAACTCTTCTGTCACCGAACGTCAGTGCACTAGAACAGTAAACTTCTTCTTCATAGGCGCCAACGTTGGACCAAGGCCGACTGCCTACTGGCAGGAAATGTTTGTCTTTTTACAGGATATGGTTATCAGCCCCTACGCTTAAAGCTCTGCAGTCTTATTGTGGACAGTAACCTACGGTTTAAAGTAGATCGAGCCACAAACCAAGGTATCATAAAGGACTCGAACCCGAAACCTGTAGGACCGAGCACAGAGACCTGGAACATTTTCCAGTATATTGTTCTTTGGCGGTGTACAAAAAATTTGATAAAAATAAAGTACACAATTTGTTAAATTGTGATTATGGACCCTCCCTACAAAAATTGAAAACTGCCAGGAATGACATTTTACCTTGACATGTTTCAGAGAGAGTTTTTGACCGAAACAAGACACATCACTCTTGGCTTTCAGTAATTCCATGACTTCTTCGCTTGTGATTTTATTAACGTTATTATGTATTAATATAAAAAAGTATTAATTTTTAAACAGGCCATCTTTCAAAAACGGTTAATGTAATAATACTAAAAATATTCTTCTTCTAAAATAGCGCAATACAACTCTCCATGCAGGCCAAGCTTCTGCCTACTACTACTACTACTACTTCCATAGGTAACACCACAAAACATCACTGTGCCTAGAAAATAGTTGTCCCTTTACGGTTAATTTGGGAATGATGCGGAAACCCGAGAGGAAGAAATCTGATTGGACTCTTGTGAGGCGCTCTACGGTTTTATGAGACCGGAATCTACGGTTTAAACGATTCTGAAGCACACTACAAACATCCATGACAGCGACAAGATACAAACCCTGAGCATGTGGTACCGAGTGCCAAAGAGGCTAGACTCCTTTTCGGTCATCAGGCCCCGCCTTCTGCAACTTGCAGATTCCGAAACATGAGATGTGTGTTTCTTTTTGAGTAGGGCTGTCAACTACGCCTACAGTCATATTGGACCAGGACCTAGTGGAGAAAATTGGATTCCAAACCCCTACCCACTTTGGCAATCGCCGGACTTCAGCCCCGAGCGCACACGGGAAAGAAACAACCCATAAGAAGTGTCGGCCGTTAATAAGTTTTTTGAAATTTGAAACAACAGCGAATAATGGAGCAGATTTCATCTTGTATTAGATTTATCCGCCGCGGAATAAAAATGATTCAAGGACTCCGTGAAAGTCGAACGAGGCAGAGGGGAAAACACTGAATCTCTGTAGCAACCGAGGCTTAAAAATACTTTAAAGCAAGTCTCTTGACTTGATTTTTCCCATGCCTCTATCATGAGATATTCTTGTGGAACTTTAATGAAATATTGTACATAATTGAACAAAACATAATTTAACGAATGGAAGTGGCTTATGTATCGAATTGATTAAATTTATGAAACTACAATTGAATATTTTTTAAAATGTAACTAAAATAAATATTTCGAAAAAAATGTAAAAACAAAACTCTTGACTTCAAAAGCAGCAATTTAATTGTTATTCTCTTATTTATGTAGAATTTACCGAGGCCAGAAACGTCACGTTATGTTGTATGTCGAAGACATATATAATATATATATATATATATATATGTATATTGTAATTTCGGTCTTATACTGAGACCTATACAGCCTAAAGAAGGGGGTCATTTTCAGGTTCATGTGAACACTTTAAATTTTATTTGCAAGCATTATTTTTGTATAACCTAACTTTTTACTCTGAAATGAAAGTTAAAGATGTACAGACTAGACACTACAATGTTACAGTTCACTCAATGTCGGAGATTTTCAGAGTTCTCTCTCTGGTCCACGAGACGAATCTAAACACGGCATACCTTAACTATCACATGACGTGATTAACGCTTGAAACCACCAGGGAGTGTCACTTTGAAAACAGGCGGAAACTCGGGCCTATTCAGCTGTTTCAGAGAAAAAGAATAAGGAAAAACCACACTTCGACTCTACTTGTCTCAGAAATTCTCCGGAACTTTTCTGTTCACCAAAAATCTCCTTTTAAAACAATGCGTCAAGAAGGAGGGGGGAGTTTTCAGCTTCCCTACTACTTATTTGAGCAAACATTTCTCAGCTCGTGGTATATCACCCATCACGATGAAACAACTAATTATTTTTATCAATTGGTTGATATTCAGTCGTAATTGTTTCGATTCTCTGAAGATCTCACAGATATTTGCTAATTTCTTCATTATAAATGATACTGAATATCTGCTATCATGTTGTTCCTCATTAGCACAAAAACACTAATTGCATGCACCACCTATTATAGGTTGTCTGCTGCTTTATATTTGGGTGATGGGCTGTAATTATGTAATTTCCCTCAAATAATATACTTCCTCTCCTAGGAATGATTTTTTTTATTGCTGTTTATGCATTTGTTCCTATTAAATTTTGCATTTATCGATAACATGTATATCGGCCCATCCTGATTACATTTTGTTTTCTTTTATATAAGAAAAAAATATATTTGATTTTTTTAAAATCACTATGCTATTAAAAATATATATAATTAAAAAATTATATATATTTCATATGTATTTTATATGATATATTTCGTTTTTAAATAATAACCGCATAATCTTCAAAATATTCGATACTGAATTCTACTATATATATATTTCTTGCTAGCAATTTAAAAAAAAAAATTGTTTTTTTCCAAAATATCATTCATTGCTCTTGGACCCAATTTTAAACTTATAACACAATAAAATGAAAGTATTTTAATTTTATTTATGATATTTATAAATAAAGTTGAACTTTATTATATTTTGGCTTGTATGAAAATTGAAATTCTTGTAATGTGTGTATATTTTTACATGTTTGAAGATTTATCAAATTATTCTATTCCAGTCTGGTAACTTTGTAAAGCAAACCATTCATAGCCACATCCATCGGTTAATGGGAAGAAAGTATGCATTCCCTTTTATATGAATTATTTAAAAGAAATCATTTGCAACCATAATATCCATGTTTTAAATTACATTCATTGACTTCCGTTATTTTAATACTGATGCGTAACAGTTGAATTAACGTCAAATATTTCTTTATCCAACCTATTTTAATTGAAAGCATTTTTCTTTTATGAAAATTGTCTTAATTTAAATATTTTCTCATTTATGCTATCTTTATAATTTTGTAAAAGGATAATGCCATTGCATAATAAAACACATTATTACGTTATTACGCATTTACGAAGCAAAAATTATGTCCTGTCTGCGTTGATGTATGATAGTCCACTTTTTGTTAGAATTTAAAGTGTTTTTCGTTTTATATTCAAAATTATGTATTTCTTTCAATTAGACAACTTATTTTTATTTTGTAAATTTATTACTTACTTTAAAGCTTAGAAATTGAATGCGACAAACTTTAAATTACTGAATAATTGTAGCTATGAATATGATTTAGGTAATGCCTTTTTGGAATTAGTGCACTTACTTTTTTACATGAATAATTGCCTGTTTGGTTGATGTCGTTACCTATGATTTTATTAGAACTTAATCCATACAAATTTGGCACCAACTGCATGCAGAAACAAAAAGGGCATATAAACAAATCAATTTTATACAGGAAAGTCGAGACATTCTTATTAAAGCGGCCAAAAGGCCTTAAAAACAGTTAAAAACAAATTAAATATGCCAAGGATGATATAAATTTAAGCTTGAAGCACCACCATCACATAAGTCAGTGTGATTTGGACGTGTTTTCTCTGGCCCTCCAATACAATCACCATTCTGTTGTAAGTTACAGTCCAGTCCCCTAGTAAATAAACAAGCAAATGGGCTTATTCATGTTCTCTGTCTTACATAAAACACATATATCAGAGTTCACAGAGTTATGGCCAGACGTTCGGAAGGGCAATCGTGTCCAGTTCTTCCTCTAAAATTGCCTCTTTGCGAGTTTTCCACTCTATTTTTCAGTCACCCCATTTTTTTCTTTGGTGTTACGAAAAAGATAATTATTTGGTTGAGTTAATCCCTATTTAATTGAATCAATGCCTTTTTAATGAATACCTATTTAGTTGAATTAATGATTATTTAATCAATACACATACTCCAGATTATGTCTATTTGGTTTGAATTAATGCCTATTTTATTAATGGCTATTTGATTGAATTAATAGTTATTTAATTAATGATTTGATTGAGTTAATAGCCATTTAACTACTGCCTATTTGATTAAATTAATAGCTATTTAATTAATGATTTGATTGAATTAATAGCCATTTGGTAATGCCTATTTTTAGTGAATTATTAGCTATTTAATTAATGTTTATATTAAATTATTACCTAAATTATTTACCACATACTTCGAATTAATTATTTTAAATTAATGCTTATTTAATTAATGGAGTTGCTTTTTAAGTTAATGACTATTTGGTTTAAATTAATGATTATTCCTTACATTGGTTTCCATAAATTAAGATAATAACAAAATTTCAAAAAGAACTATATATTTCTGAAAATAAATGTATTTTACTTAAATTGAGACAAACTATACAACACATTTTGAGGTGCAAAATAATATTAAAATAAATCATCGTGCAATTACGGTATTTAGTAAAAGCTCATGTTGCCAAATTATTTGAATAGAAAAGGTCTGTCGTTATAGGGGTCTGCCATTCCCCAGAAATTCAATACACTACAGACAGAAATGGTATTATCTATTACGCAGCTGTTAAGAAACGAGACCCCTGTTTCCCCCAAAGCTGATCTAATCCTGTCTATAACATCTCAAAAATGTTTGTTGAGATTTGGGTTTTATAATGTGCCTCACTACTCCTTATTGTGGTTGAATTGTGGTTAATTTTGCTTAAATAGATGGAGTAAATTGTCAACAACAAGAGTCCTATGATCTGACATTGCAGTCTTGTAGTGTAGTAGTGCAGTATAATAGTGTGTAGTATATATGTAGAATGAGATTATTACCTATTGCAGAAATATAATCTATGTAGATCTTAACAAAGATATCTGTATGCTCCCAAAGAGATACCAACTACCCACACGCATGTATCTTCATTACAGCATCTTCTATATAGATGTTTGAAGGCTTACAGCTTGTCAACTTCACTCATAATCAAAAACCCCGATAATGTGCCACAAGACAAACACAGCTCATCCATAAAGAGGGACAGCTCCTCCTTAATCTGCAGTCAGTGAACTTGTTTACATGGATGACCACTTATGACACGAAGGGAACGCAAATGACAGCTCATCTCTTGCACTGATGAACTTCATTAAGATTTCAGCGAAACAGTAGACATTAGCATTGGTTGTCCTTACGATATTTGCATCAACGCAGCAAGATGGGCTGATGTTGAGATTATAATCTTCCCTGCTTGAACCGACGCATCTTGTGCATCTTGGCCATCCTTGGTTGAATCTTCTGGACATGTAATTTTCAATTTGAAATTCTTACTAATGTTTATAAGATGAAGAATTTGAATTTAATCCTTCGCCTAATTTTGTACTTCCATACAATGTATCATTGACTGATAGAGTTTCATTGTCGAGTTATTGCGAAACAAGACCCATTAAAAACTAACATTAAAAGACACACTAAAGACCACGAAATTATACGAATGATTAAATTCAATTCCTACTATTTGTCATAAATATTATCTTACCATCTTTGGCTGAATCTTCTGGACATCTAATTTTTTCAATTTGAAATTCTTACTCATATTTATGACAAATAAAATGATTTAAATTTAATCTTTCGTCTAATTTTGAAGTCATTAGTGAGTTTTTAATATCGATTTTAATGGGTCCTCTTATTTCCAATGATTCGCCAATGCAACTCTATCAGCCAACGACACTTGGAAGTCATTGCATGGAAGTTGCTTTAACAGATTTATCATGCCTCTATCCCTTACTCTATTTCGTGTGGGGAATTAAATTAAAAAGTCACAATTTTATCTATTTGCAGTTTGCTTCACGTCAACTGGTTTTTTATTTCTAACATATTATATTACTTAATAATGCTGAAAGTTCGAATGATTCTACAAAATTGTAAGTGGGTTAACATCATTTGGATAATTTATTTTTAAAAAAGTAAAACAATGTTTTGTGTTCATAAAGTATGTTTTATTTTCAAGTATTCTGCTTAAACCCGTCGATGCAAAGTAAAGAGCAGCTGTTTTCCTCAAAAATGATATCATCGCAGGGGAACACAGCAGGATGATTTTAACATAAAACGGTCGCGAATGGTTGAGTGGAAGGAGTAGTTAGCATTCACTCCTTGTCCCCATTAGGGCAAAAGCATTCTTGTTGATTTACGAGAAGTACTCTGCCGAATATATATATTCACCTTGTGTTTATTCTGTAGCTTGAGGAAAAATAGCTTGCTGTAAATTTATGTTTACTACCTTCTTGGGAGGACTGGAATTGCGGGAGAGAGCTCTATCGGTGCTTATGAAAGTAGTTTGCAGTTGCGACACCTGAGAACAACTTTTGTATTCCGGGCATTTTCTGGCATTGCGAACTAGAAATGGCTTTTCTCTATAAGGATGATTGATAAAATTGTCGTCCTTTTACAAAAACACTACATAGAATTTGAATTTATTTAAGCTACGTGTTTTGAGCCTACATATATAGATTTTTGTTAAATACTAAAATAATTGACACCAACATCAAAAGTCTAAAATGTGACTATTCCAAGAACGTAAGTTTTTTTCTTAATTAATCTTAAAAATCATAATTATAATCATAAATTACAAGAATAAATGGCTAAAACACAACAGTTACTAATGTTTTTTCTTCATATACTTATTTGATGGAAATGAAGAGAACGTTTAGAATTGATCTTAAAAAAAGTTGTTTGTGAGCTGAAGCACATGTTGATGTGCGTATAGTCTTTGTTTTCAAGTGATAGACAGAGATATGAAGCATTTTGATATATATCATTTTTTGAAATCCTTAACAGTGAAATGTATTGCAGTGACATATCATGCTTTGAATTCATCTTATCTCAAGTTTCTGTCGTAATATAGGGTATACATAATTTAGCCGAAAGAAGTTCTTATAACGTATCATATAGGTAATACAGTCGTGCAGATTAGTATCTTAATGAGTTTTACGCTTACTATTATTGTAATTTATTTGTTTATTTAAATCAATGATGTATTAATTACTCCAATTACTGGAGTCAAACGATCTGCAGAAAATCAGATTAGATGGACATGAAATAGAGAAATTATTCAAATTTCACCTTACGGCAACCGACTGCGTTCCGACATAATAAAAACCGAATTTTCAAAAAATAATGTTTTATGGCTTTTATGTTTTTATTGTTTTTTTGATGTTGTTGTTAAATTATATTATAAAAAATATTGGTTAAAATAGGGAAAAAATTTACAAAAAGAAGTGTATTCTTTGACTTTACGTAATCCTACTAACTAAAAGAATAAGTAAAGCATCTCTCCCATTCATTTGCATAAGTGTATCCATGGGTCCATTATCATTGCATTCAACTGAAATTAGGAAACTACTCTGATGTTTAGCTAAATTATAGCCAGTCAAGTCATTTAATACAAGAATTCAAGATTGGTACGCAAATCCATGGAGTATGTTTTACATATTCTTTTTGTTAGGAAGGTATACGGAGAATCAAAACGTACACTTGTTTGTCCATGTTCGCCAAATGGCCGAAAAAAATATATCCATGCTATATTTTAATTTTCATTTTGTCAATGATTTATAACCTAAATTAACAATAGCACAAAAAAATAATTTTTCTAAAACCTTATTTAAAAATTTTAACTCTGAATTCCGTCTGTATGTATAACATTAAAAAGTTTTAAATAGCATGACTAAAAAAACACCTGGCGCAGTTGAATTTGATGGTTTGATTTGTCGCTCTACGGTCATTTTGTGCACACTTTAGGCTAATTAGATTGGCACCTACACAGTTTCACTAAGTATTCCATGCCACTGTCGGGATTCGAGGATGAAGCGTATGGTGGCAAAGGTCAGAGAGCTAGCCAATTTGCCATCAGGCCGCATTGAACTCCATGAGCAGTGTGATACGTTGGACATGAGTTACAAACCTATCATATTTCATTAGATTTCACTCTATACGTTTAGCATATAATTTATTTTTATATTTCTTTAATTTCTCCGGTCCTTATAAAGTGTAGGTAGAAACTTTACTGATTTTTATATTTTTTATCGAATTTAAATAACAACAATAATTCATCATCAACCAAAAACATTTCAAATGACATTTTGAATAATGGGATGATGTTTTTCAGCAAATGGGACAAAAGTCAGAACAAAGTCCCCCACTATGTATGTAAATGGGAAACAGCAAATAGTGGGGACGGAAAAGATGTGCTGTCACAATTTGGCTTTGAAAAGCAATATCGATTTAGTGTTTACCTCTGTAAGGAAAAAACAACAACATTACACAGATAAGTAGATGATTTGGAGTGCCCTGAAAGTGAGGTATGTTCTTGCATAAGGTGGAAACAAAACAAAACTTATAAATGGAGAAGTTCGATAAATTTCATTTTCTTTCACAAATCACACTTAAAAATTATAAAAAAGGCTGGGTTTTTTTCGGAGGAAAAATAAAGAATAATGTATTCTTTCTGATTGAAATGTTGTTTAATATCTGTTGTAGAATATTGCAATCACCACCTTTCTGCATTGTGGGATTAGATTTGGCTGATCAATTATAATTAGAATTGATTAGAACCAGAAAACAGATACAAAAAAATCGTACACTGTTTTGTTTTACGTGTTTAGGTAACTAGAGCTGTTGCCTTTAATATGAGCTATTACCATCAACCCTGTATATACTGTTTGTAAATATTGTTTGTAAATAAATGAAGATTCAATAAATGTCTGAATGGATTGATCAACTTCTCCGGACCAAGAAAGCTGCGACTAATAAAGAAAAATAGAATCACCGAACGCAGGAAACAAGATAGTCATAGTGACAAAAGTTTAGCTCTATTGATTGAAAATATTTTTACATTAAAATGTTTAATGAAATTAAACTTGAATGATTCAATTCCGATTTTGAACAAAATTTTAAGCTAAATTTTAATATTGCAAGAAAATTTTAAAATCTCTTGTGAGAAAAAAATGTGAGAAATCTTGATTACTGAAAGTGGGTAATATAAAAAGATTATTACTTTCGTATTAAGTGATTAAATAGAAAAAATTGTTATTCAAATGTTGTTGTTTTTTTAGAAACTTTTTTTTTGCCCTATGACTTGCGGCAAACATCATATAACAAAAAACTAACCTTTGAAATGCCTGCAAATTTTGCAAAAACGTTATAAAATTTTTATATTAATATAGAATATATTTTTAGGTAAAAGTTAGATACTTCGTTTACAGTGTGCAAGTTTAATTACGTTAACATTTTGGAAATATCTATCTAAATACTTTTAGTACTACAATATTTTAAATAACTGAATCATTATCATAAAAATAGTCTTTTTGTCTTACGAATTGGTTAATATTTATACTTCTTTTGCTTAGAAAGACCGTATATATGGCGTGCAGTAGAATTGTTCTATTGGAGATTGATCTGTCGAGCTATTTCGTCAGGAAAGTGTTTGACAATTGCATAGATTATTGAAAAGAATAATTACTTTTCTGAGACATAATGTGTTGCAATGTGTTCTACTGGACAGAGATCTGTCAAGCTAGTTCGTCAGGGGAAGTATTTGATAATCGAAAGATTAGTAGTAGTAATAATAACTATGTGCGATAGAACTATGTAATCCTGATGAGCAGTGTAGGGAAGAGAAACAAAAGTGAGACTTAAAACATCCTCAAGAGCTTGTGGAGTGTCACGCATGGCAATCAAAGTGTTCCAGCTATCAAAAGAAAGATCCCTTACCATCACTCATTTGATCGAATTGATTGTGTGGTGGACGGCTCTCAGATCTTCCTTTCTCCTGTACGTATCCAAACGCATTTGAAGCAGCATTCAACTCTAAAAACAATTGTAATCCATATATTGGCATTCCATGCAGAAAAAAGGTTAGGGCCACTGTAAATATGCTTGTTGGTGCTGTAAGTGTGGGTTGGTTAGCATTCTAACTCAGATACCCTTCTGTGAATGATCTTCACAATCTCTAATGTTCCGATTACACGTAAGTCAAGTTTTGGACAATAACAAATCAGATACCTCTCTAAACTATCTCTCTGTTCATTATGAAAACATTTTTATTAAAAACTAATACAATTTTGAATTAAAGTTATTGCTTTAAGCATATTTTCCTAAAATTTTCTTATCTTGCAGATTTCATTAATATATTTCTTAAATAAATTTATCAAAATCAATAATATGTCCTTTGCTGGAGCTCCACAACTTAGATTAAACGTTCTTGGAAAAATTAATAACCTTTTTACAAATGTGTACTTTATTAGTTTTACCAACATTACCTGAATCCAGTCTTGCTTGAAACTTTCTCGCTAAAAAACCTAACCATTTTATTATCATGCACTAATGGTTAATATGATCATGTCTTTAATGAATCATGACTGATGTTTCTTCATGTCACTGTAAGGCATCCTTTGGTATGATTCAGAAGATTTATTTCGGGCAGAGATAAAATATATATTAATAAGTAAATATATATTGGTTTTTGTAAAGATATCTTCATGATATCGCAGTATGAAATACATTTATATCCAGCATGTATTCAAGCATTATTATTCTGGATATAGATTTTCCTATAAATAGGGCTACTTTTTGACAATATTTCTTGTCAATATACAAATAATTGATTATATTATGCCAAATTCGCTTAGCATATCTAGTGCTAGCCAATATTACCCATTTCTTGACCTCGACAGCAAATTGGGTGATATATTTGTCAATGTTATCGATCCATATTTCTTGGATCTCTTGAAGCCCACGGAAGTCCATTAATAACCATGAGGGATTAAACAGACAGGAAAATTACCTTATATTTGGATAAATAGAATGATTTAATTAACTAAATTTACTTAAGGAAACTTTCCTAGCGTTTAACGGAGTACTAAAAGTAAAAATGCATTTAGCATTATATGTCATGTCCGTTTCAATATCCTTAAATTAATATTTTCGTAATTGTTCTCTCAAAATTTACTTTGAAAATATTTACGTATAGTATTTTTTGTGTATTTTGTTTTGTAGGCTTTACAATGAAATTATTTCCTCTTGAAAACTACAAAATTCATTTCACAGTTTTATCTGGTAAAGAATATTGTGAAATTATTTGCTTTAAAATAATTTATTACTTAGATGTTATAGAAGAAACTTTTTTTAAAACCTAAACCAAAAATTACTTCATATTTGTTTTTAATTTCTTTGCTATATAAAAATTGATTTTTGCATAGATAAATTAATTTAACACCAAAAAGATGTACCACAGCTCAGAGGAGAACTCATGGCAGATTAGACCATAGCTAAAAGACAGAGAGAAAACTTCAGTATGGCTAACTTCCAGTCCATGCACCAAACCAACTTCCTGTGAAAAATCAGTTCCATATTCATAACCTGACAGTCTCCATAGAAGATCACCATCATAAGCTACACAGGCAGTGATTCCCAATGGCATGATTCCAAACAGCATAGACCATCGTGTCCAGTAGCTACAGCTGGGACTAGAAGGTAGATTTAGTCCCAACAGAGATGCTAGTATCAGGGCTTGGAAAGACTATGAGGGTGGGGCATCCAGTTCGTGGCCTTGATGGAAGCTGTGAACCCATGTCTATGAGGCTTGTGAATGTCAGTGATGGTGTAGGATTCATTTTTGTTGCTATAACTGGCTGTTGTTTGCGGCACCGAGTCTATACTTGATGTCATCAATAGCGTAGGTATCGGTGCGCATGGTGGCACTTTTAATCTATATATGCCATATCAAAAGTTATAATTAACGAAAGAACAATGAAGAGATTTAAATTCTCATTAAATTTACGACTGAAAATTCTGTACGTAACGAGATTATTGTTCCTTTTTTCAATTCAATTATAATGCAAATTACTCTTATCAAGATGTATGTGTATTATTTATTTCAATTTTAATACGTATCCATCTTTAAGTTAAGAAAAATGCTGAAGAAAATACATTTTTGATACATTTACTGAACTTAAGTTTGCAGCAAATGTAGTTAATGAACTATACTTAAAAAGAATTTAGATTTATCTTAATATCAGTTGAGAAAATTGAAAGTCTACTGACACATGAAATTTCGATATAAGGAACGTATATAATGGGGAGTTATGAGATTGATTTTCGGTGGATCATTTTTCTTTCTTTAGAAAATATTCTTCTACTTCGCTGAGTGTTCAGTGTAACCTTAACATTTTGTAAAATAACACGTTAGTAAATCCGAAGAATGTTTCATGTCTTAAATTATTGTACGATAGCAAGTAAAAGTTGAGATACACAAGAAAGAATTCATCTTACAAAAACAACAAAAAATCCTGAATCGGGTTTATTAGCGTATATTAAGAATTCAAGACTTTTAATTGGCTTGAATTTCAACAGAAATGTAACAATATTTAAAGAATAAAGAAAGGAATTAATGAAAATATTTGATTGTCCAATACTTAAGTAAGGAAAATAACTTTTTCAAAAAATGAAAAGGATAGAATTACATATTAAATATTTTTACGTATTAAAAATTCCGTATAGAAACGGAATATCGAAACATTTTTAAAAAATAACACGATTTCATTCTGAAACAAATAAAAATTATGAAATTACTAACAAATTACAAGGTTGTTTCGATTACAGTAGATGCTTTCAAATACGTTTTTAAATTAAAATTTACATTCTAATACTAATAATGAACATGACAGTAATCTCACTTAAGAAGTCTAAATTACATTATCTGCAGTTTCTTAAGGATAAGGTAAGAATAATAAATAAATTAATTAATTGATTAAATCTACACACATCTTACAATAATTAATTTTAAAATTTCAAATACAATTTTAATTTCGCAATTAATAAGAATTGGATAATGGTTTCGTGTTAAAAACTTAACTTCACTTTACTCTGCATTTTATCCCAATAGATCTACTTCGCCCTCTTTCAATTAAAAGCATGTGATTAGTAAAAATAATATTAACAATTTAAATGAGAAACAATGACAATCAGGTAATTTCATGAATGCATTAAATTTCAAGACAGAAAATATCGTTGATGCAATGTAATTAACATATTTGAAACGAAAGGTATATAATATAGAAAGAATGAGGACAGTTAGATCATTACAAAATTCCTTTTACGTAAAAACACTTCAATTCTTTGGTTAAGATAAAAAGTCATCTGAGGGATTTTCTTCCAATAACCTGAGAAGTTTTGGAAGGTCAAAATTTTCAAGTTGCCTGAAAGATGGAGAAAGGTTGTGAAAACAGTACGGCACCTATATAACTTAATCAATATATATCAAAATTTAAATGTGCTACTTTTCAATTTTCCTACAAAATTGGCATGAACTTTCCAGGCAACCTGATATGACATGAGATGCTTACAAATAAATATTATGACTGAGTTCAAGTCATGGAGTGCAAAATGACGAAATGTTATTATTTAAAGTGAAGAAACAGAAGCAGATAATTGAATTAATATTTGAGAGCTAATGGCTATTGTGATGATTGATTAATGGCTTATTTTCTACCATAAAATTTATCAAATTTATGATTTTCCATCTGGGTCATGAGATGTACATTTCATGTATGCGCCACTGAATTAAATTGCCTTCTGGGAATTTGAAGATCCATAATTCTATTAGTTGACATGTAGTTGCATAATGAAATGGAGCGGAAATCATTTTCTAAAAGGTTAAAGTTTTTTGAGGTATGTTTGGAATAGACCATGGCATTGTGTAATATAATTTTTTTTGTCAGGAAAGAATTATATATTTATTTGAAATTTTAAATAATATTTGAATCATATATTTAAGTTACTTTTTGCGAAATGAAATTGAATATTGAAGATAAGTTTCGTCTCCAGATAAAACGTTTGCCTCAACAAGGTTTGCTACAAGATCAACAGCTTGAGTACATCATCATCATCAGTGGCGCAATAGCCCTATGGTGGGCCAAGGCCGTCTGCCAGCAGGCAAATTTTGAGACAGTAGATGTTTTCTTTTTTACGTGGTAAGGTTGTCAGCCCTACGCCCAAAGCTCTACAGTCCTATTTGAAGGACCTACTGTTTTAAAAAGTGGATTACAAACAACAATGGCTTTAGATTTATCCAAAAAATTCATTGGGGTCATTAAAAAAAAAGCTTGTGCTAGAAACTTTCTGGTGTTAAATTAGCTTTATAGGATGATAGATAAGTTGAGTGGTTGACTGTTTATATTAATACTGTAATATTTAGCAGATATAGGAAACTCCAAGTGTTTTTTAATATCAAATCACTGCTAGTTCGATAGAGTTGTTTTGAAACGTTTCTATTTATATTTGCGAATTATTTATCGTAATTGTAAACAGTAAAATGCTCATCCAGATCCATTTTTTAGTTTTTTGAACCCTGTGTGTACCCATATAAATTGCAGGATTATATTTTATGCGGTTATATGCGCCGATTTCGAAATCTATAGTGGAATTTACGTGGTGTATCTTGAAACCTTCTGTATTTCATCAGCAAATGCCTATAAATAAATAGTTTTTGGCCACTGAAAATTTTTGATGTCATCAGCTATTAGATTCTCAAAAGCTGGGCCACTGCAAGATCTCTGTAAGCAGCCCTGAAATTGTAAAACACTGGTCCTCTTTTCAACTGAATTGACATTTTTCCAAAGTTAAGAGCATCAAGCAGGTTCTGTCAATTGTTTTTATTGATTAAAGGCAATCTATTTTTATTGATATAAATTAAATTTAGCGTTGTCGAAGGATTTATTAATATCTATTGAGAGAACTGAATATCTGTTTTCATAATTAGAATGTCCATTAATTTACTCAATGCATAATTAACTAATGGCATTCTAATTTAATACATTGATGATTAAAGACATGCATAATCAATTTCATTAATACATAATTTTCCTTCTCTACTTCTATATTGATAAAGATGAATTTAGTTCATAAGGCACGTCAGTATTTTAAAAATATTTTCCTACTTAAATATTCAGGGATGTTAGTCAAACGAAATTATTGCTCGAAAATTAATTATCTTTTATGGGAAAATAGAACAGGAATTCTATTGTTAAACTTTTGTTAGAATGGAGTGAATAATAGGTTAATTAAAGAAATTTAAAAGTATAGATGGAAAAGGATTAAAAACAATTTGTAATATTGTATGATCACTATAGTGAAGAACTTTTCTTTGGTCAATGTCTGAATTAACTCTTTTTTTACTTCAGAATATTTAAATTGATTTCCTCATCTATATATTTATATTTCTGGTTAAGAACTTTCTCACTGATAAAGCTCTGAAGAACATTCAGCGTTACATTTTCAACTTTACTTCAAGTAGATCTTCAGTTTCTTTAAATATCATTGCTGATGGAATTTTGTCACTGCAAGTTCTTTTTAAGCAAAAATAATTTTTGGCGTAAATAATTTTTTTTTGTCCGGTTTTCCTAGATTTAAGTATTAACTGTTTGTAAAGTGCTATTTTCTTAGAAAAATATTTCCGAATAGCATTTCTTTCTTTGCTTTTTGTAAACCTCGCCTAAAAGCTTTTAATTCTATTTTTATTCTTTATTGGTTTTTTTTTACTATCCCATTAAGTATTTCAAAACACATGCATCTTTAATAGATAGAAATATCGACAAGAGTAATTAAATTTTGATATTTGTAAGAAAAAAATATTTTATTCTTTTGAAAAATTTATATTTACACAAATATTCCTTTGCTTTAGATGCTTAATATATTTTATATTAACAAATTAACGTTAGTTGTTAAGAATGATGAAATTAAATCCAGAAAATGTCCCTTTCAACTGACTACAGTAAACTTTATAAAAATCAAGAAAATATTTCGGAATTACAGAAAGACGTGTGACATGTAGTGAAAATTAGGTAAGTAACAAAAAACAAATAATTTGTCTGACACGTGAATAGAATAAATTTTTGTTCTCTCGGTAAAAAACGAGCCAAATGATATTCTTTTGCAGTTTTGAGATCGAGAGATAATCTGATTTTGGGCCTATACTTGAAGCTCTGAAAGTTAGTAAAATGAGTAACTGAATATTTGAAACAATTCTTGAAAGGAGAGTGAAAGCCGACTTTATTTTCACTGGAATAGTTTTCGATTTCTCAAGCACATAACAAAATTAGTTTCTTTTTCAACATTCTCGGAATATTATCGAAATTTCCATACTCTCTTTGAATCATATTAAAAATTAATGTGCATTTTTGTAAATATCTCAATTGTATTTTGCTCATATAATTTAATAGTTATAAAGAGAAAAAAATTCCACGTCTTAGAACAATATGCTTTGTTCTTAAATTTATATATCTATATTTTTTTGTGATTTCAAAAGCATTAAATATTTTTTGTAGAGTACAGTAATGTTCCTTTGAAATTCAAATTTTGACTTCAGACTATGAAAGTCTCATTATTTAATTGCCCTTTATAAATTTAAAAATCGTTAATTTTCTCTGCATCAAATTTCTATCAACAGCGTATTTTCATACTTCAAAACATCTCGCTTTTTTTACATAAAACAAAAACATCTACCTATTTATTAATGATACGAATATAACTGGAAGATATTGTTCAGCTAAAGAAAATAAAACATTTGTGATTACCTAATGACAAACTAGTTTAATACATTATTACATGTATAATTAATTTAATTAATACATGATTTTCCTTCTCTATATCTTTGTTGAGAGGGATGAGAAGTTAGTTCATTAGGACAAGTCAGTATTTTTAAAATATTTTCCTACTTAAATATTCACAGATGTTAGTCGAATGGAATTAATGCTCAAACAATTTATTATTTTTTATAAATAAAATAGCACAGGCTTCTATTGTTAAATTTTTTTGTAAAGAATGAGAGAACAATAGGTTGATTAAAAGAAATTTAAAAGTACAGGCGGAAAATGATTAAAACAATTTGTAAAATTCTAAGATTTATTCTATAGTAATCAAGCACTTTTCTTTGGTAAATGTTTGAATTAAACTTTTTAATTCAGAATATTTAAATTTAATTCCTTTTATCTATATATTTAGATTTCAGAAGGTTTTCTCACTGATAAAGCATTTGTAGAATGTTCTGTGTTATTTTTTAACCTTCTTCACTTAGATCACCAGTTTTCTTTAAATATCATTGCTGATGGAATTTCGTGTCTGTAAGTTCTGTTGAAGGGAAAATAATTTTTATGTAAAAGGAATTTTTTTGTCTGGTTTTCCTGGATTTAAGCATTAATTGTTTGTCAAGTATTATTTCTTACAATAAATATTTCGATTATCATTTCTATCTTTATTTTTGTAAAGCTTTCCTTTAAGATTTTTAATTCTATTTTTTATTTACTGCTTTTCATTATCCCATCAAATAATTTTAAGCAGATGCTTCTTTAATAGAGATAGAAACATCGCCAAGAGTAATTAAATGAATATTTGATCAGTGTAAAAAAAATATTTAATGCTTTTGAAAATTATATTGACACAAATATTTCATTGTTTTAGAACCATTAGCCTGTTTTATATTAAATTAACGTTAGCTGTTAAGAATGGCAAATTAAATTCAGAAAATGTCTCTTTTCGACTGACTACAGTAAACATAATAAAAATCTAGAAAAAAGTTCTTGAATTACAGAAAAGAAGTGTGACGATGTAGTGAAAATTAAGGCAAGTAAGAAAAACAAATAATTTGTCTGAAACGTGAATCGACTAAATTTGTTCTCCCAGCAAAACGAGCCAAATGATATTCTCCGCAGTTTTGGGAGAGAGAGATGTTTCATTTTCGTCCATACTGGAAGCTCTGAAAGTTAGAAAATGTGTAACGGAATATTTGAAATAATTCTTGAATGGGGAGTGAAAGCTGGCTTTTTTTTTTCGCTTAGATAGTTTTCGATTTCTCAAGCACATGCTAAAAAAATTAGATTTTTTCAACATTCTCACAATATTATCGAAATTTCCATACTCTCTTTCATCCATATTAAAATTAGTGTACATTTTTGTAGATATCCCAATTGTATTTCGTTCATATAATTTAATACCTTATGAAGAGAAAAAAAAATTTCATGCCTTAGCACTGTATGCTTTGTTCTCGAATTTATATATCTATATTTTTGTAATTTCAAAAGCATTAAAACATTTTTTTTTTCAAAGTACAGTAAAGTTTCTTTGAAATTCAAATTTTGACTTCTGACTGGCTGTGAAAATCTTATTAGTTAACTCACCTTTACAAATTTAAAAAATCGCTAGTTTTCTCTGCATAAAATAGAGAAAATTATTTTCATACATCAAGGCATCTAATTTTCTAAACATAATACAAAATACTCTGTTTTTTATTAATTACTAACAGATATGACTGGAAGATATTATCCAGCTAAATAAAATAAAGCAATTGTAATTAAAAAGCGATAAAAACTAAAATATTACAGACTTTTAAATATTAACTGTTTTTGATCAATGTAAAGTTCACAAACTTAATAATAATGAATTGTTAGTATACTTCTATATGATACTCAGTAGTTAAAATAAAACATAAATTAATATAAAAATTTTAATTTAAATTTATATTTTTTATATTTCATATAAAACCATAAATTTAATAACAATCTCCAATGTCGGTTGTAAAACTTTAATAAAGATTAAAAATAAAAGCAATAGAGGAAAGCGATGACGCTCCAAAAGCGAAGTATCAAAATGGCGGCAGGAGGAAATTTTTTGTCTGTAAAACATAAAAAGTTAATCACAATATGAATAATTAATCACACTATAAACACATAAATAATTTAAAATTTCACTTTATATTCATTATTATCAATAAAATTGAATGCCACCTTCCGGTGATGAAGTAATAAATTCACGTAAGTAACTTATGTTATCACACAACGTTAATATTATATAGCACTACGTTATTGAAATTATGTTAATTAACATTACTTTATTAACATTATGTTATCACTTTTATCACATAAGTAATAAGATAGTATTAAAAACAAAACTTGAATTTACTTAAATATTAATTAATATGAATTTTATGAAATTTTTCGTTACATTCCACAAAAAGGAAAGTTAGAGAACAAAAAAGAATTTTCGAACTTTTTCGTTATATTCCAAAATTTAATTTCTTAGTGCTTTATATTTAAATTAATGGAAATGCAGATATGGGAAAAATAAATCTCTTAATATACGTAGAAAATGCGACATTTTAGTTTTAAGAGCACCTTTACTCTTTTATTAAAAGCGGAATAATTTTCTATGCATTTTCAAATTATTGTTTCTCCAATTTTCTTTTAAAATTTCTAATTAACTGCTGTATGAATTGTAAAAGTGACAATTTTTTTGTTCTGCGTTTAGGATTGCATTAGATAGATAGATATTTCTGAGTTGGAAAGATTATAAAGACATATAGTATTAATAGTAACCAAATGTTTTAAATTATCAAGAACCAAAATGTCCGTATCTTACATACGAAACATACTAATTTGTAGCATGTCGGCAGCATACTAATATATACAAGCAATGAATTTTCTGCAATCTCGCTTTGATTTAACAGACTGTTTTACTCTTATTATTATTATTTTCATTAAACTCACTTTTGCTATAGTATAGTTAATAGATTTATACATGTCAAAAAAGTATTTACTAGCCTATTCTTTTAATGAATATTTTTTGCTGAATTTTGTTTTGCTAAATTTTTAATTTTTTACTATGAGGTATATTTTGCTCAAAAATTAAACTAATATCAATAATAACTTTAATCATTATTCTACAGAGTTTTATTTATTTTGAAAAGATAACTGATTGGATACATAATAGAAATTCTTAATGTCATCATCTATAAAGGTTCCCTAAACTGGGTCGCTGCAGGACCCTGAAAATTGAAAAAAAAATTATTCTTGATTCTTCTGAATTGACATTTTCCCACTGCTAAGCATGTTTTGTTAATTTTTTTAGTGATTAAAGGTGCTGCCTGAATGGCCGAGTGGCTAGTGCTCTGGCGCTCTGTACCAGAGTCAGCAACTTCCGGTGACGCCATGGATGTTTATAGTGGTTCCAAATCCACTTTAAACAGTAGGTTCCGGTAGGACTCATATGACTGTAAAACGTCCCGGTGCCCAATCAGACTTCACACTCACATCATTGTCAAACTGTAAATGGGCAACTCAGCTCTAGACACAGTGATGTGGTGTAGTATTGATTAAAGGCAATCTCTTTTTTATTGGCATAAATTATATTTAGCGTTGTCGAAGGTGTCATTAGTATCTATTGAGAAAACTGAATATTTGCTTTCATAATTTGAATAATTAATAATGTCCATAATTTCCTTAATACGCGCTTAATTAATTACAGCTTAATTTAATGCATTTGTTACGATTAAAACTATGCATAATTAATATAATTACTACGTGATTTCCTTCTGTAAATCCATATCGAGATGGACGAAGTTAGTTCATTAGGACAAGTGTGTATTTTAAGAAATATTTTTCCTAAATAAATATGCACAGATGTTACTGAACTGGTATTAATGTTTGAAAAATCATTATCTTTCTTGGGGAAATAGCACAGAAATTCTATTGTTAAACTTTTTGTAAGGCATGAAATTTCTCTTTATAAGTATTAAATGATATGAACGAAATAATTGGGATATCTACAAAAATGTACATTAATTTTAATATGGATCAAAGAGAGTATGGAAATTTCGATAATATTCTGAGAATGTTGAAAACAACTAATTTTTTGTTATGTGCTTGAGAAATCGAAAAAAAAAAAAAATCGTCGACTTTCATTCAAGAATTGTTTCAAATATTTGTACAAATGGAAAAATTAAAGACAATTTGTAAAATTCTAGAATTAATTCTATAGTAATGATGGACTTTTCTTTGGTCAATGTTTGAATTAACTTTTGTTTTTTACTTTGAATATTTAAATTGATTTCCTATTTATTTATATTTCTGGTGAAGGTCTTTCTTGCTGATAAAGGTTTTGAAGAACATTCTGTGTTATCTTTAACCTTTCCTTCAAGTAGATCATAAGTTTCTTTTTAAATACCATTCCTGGTGGAGTTTTGTCTCTGTAGGTTCTTTTAAAGGAAAATAAGTTTTGGGTAAAGAAATTTTTTCTGTCTGGTGTTCCTGGATTTAAGCATTAATTGTTTCTAAAGTGCTATTTCTTAGAATAAATATTTCGATTAATTAATTCTATTTTTGCCTTCGCTGTTTTCGTAAACCTTTTCTTAAAAGATTTTAGTTCTTTTTTCTTTACTGTTTTTTTTTCATTACCCCATCAAATAATTTTACCCAGATGCTTCTTTAATAGCGATAGAAAACAACAAGAGTAATTAAATGAATATTTGATATGTGTAAAAAAAAAAAAAAAATATTGAATGCTTTTGAAAATTATATTTACACAAATATTCCTTTGCTTTAGATTCTTAACGTGTTTTATATTAAATTAACGTTGGCTGTTAATAATGGTGAAATTAATTCAGAAAATGTCTCTTTTCAACTGAATACAATAAACGTAATAAAAATCAAGAAAATGTTTCTGAATTAAGGAAAAGAAGTGTGTCGTGTAGTGAAAATTAAGGCAAGTAAGAAAACAAATAATTTGCCTGAAACGTGAATCGACCTAAATTTTTTTCTCCAGTGAAAAACGAGCCAAATGACATTCTCTGCAGTTTTGGGAGCGAAAGATAATTTTTCGTCCATACTGGAAGCTCTGAACGTTAGAAAATGAGTAACTGAATATTTGAAACAATTCTTGAATGGAGAGTGAAAGTCGACTTTTTTTTTGTTTTTGCTTGAATAGTTTTTGATTTCTGAAGCACATAACAAAATTAGTTTTCTTCAACATTCTCAGAATAGTATCGAAATTTCCATACTCCCTTTGATCCATATTTAAATTAATATACATTTTTTAGATATCCCTATTGTATTTTCATAGCATTTAATATTTATAAAGGGAAAAATTCCAAGCCTTAGCATAATAGGCTTTGTTCGTGAATTTATAAATCTACATTTTTTTTGTGATTTCAAAAGCATTAAAGTTTTTTTTTGCGTTAGAAACTTTCCTTTGAAATTCAAATTTTGACTTTAAACTATGAAAATCTTATTAATTAACTAACCAACTTTACAAATTTAAAAATCGTTAATTTTCTGCATCAAACAGCCTAATTTAGTGCATCAAACACCTGATTTTTTTAACATAATACAAAACATCTGTTATTTATTAATGATACTAACAGATATAACTGCCATACATTGTCCAACTAATGAAAATAAAACAATTGCAATTAAAAAAGTTTAAAAAAATAAGATATTGAATATTTTTAAATGTTAACTCTTTTTAATCAATGTATTGAGTTCAGTAACATCATACTAATGAATTGCTAGTATACTTCTATATGGCATTCAGTAGTTCAATATAAAAATCATAAATTTTATCAACAATCTCAGTCTCGTATTTAAAACTCTAATAAAGGTTAAAAATAAAAGCACAGAGGAAGGCGTTGACGCTACCAAAACCAAAGTATTGAAAAGGTGGAAGGAGTAACAAATCTGTCTGAAAAATATAAGCAAATGAAAAACGAATAATTAATTTATAATTATAAATTTATTTATTATTATTGATTTTATCTATTTTTTTTATTATAAATAAAAAATGAATGGCACCCTCCGATGTCGAAGCGGCAATAAAATAACAAACACTATTTTCATTTACTTAAATATAAATTAATATGAATTTTTGAAATTTTTCTTACATTCCACAAAAATATATTTAGATAACAAAAATTTAACCTCTTAGTGCTATATTTTGCCGCAGGTATCTGGTTCAAGTCCCGGCGGTACCATAGATGCTAGTAGTGGTTCGGAGTCCACTATAAACCGTAGGTCCGGTCTCATATGACTTTAAGAGTGTCATAGAGCCCAATCAGACTTCTCACCCATGTAATCCCAAACTATGGAGGGGCAACTCAGCTCTAGGCACAGTGATGTGGTGTAGTAGTATTAGTAGTATTGATTAAAGGCAACCTATTTTTATTGGCATATACAGTATTTACGTTGTCGGAGTATTCATTAATATTTACTAAGACAACTGAATATTTGCTTTCACAATTAAAATAATTAAAAAAAGGTTAAGTTATGACATCATAATTTAATACATTATTAGATGATTAAAGATATGTATAATTAATTTAATTGGTGCATGATTATCCTTCTCTAAATCCATATTGAGATGGATGAAGTTAGTTCATTAGGGCACGTCTGTATTTTTAAGAATTATTTTCCTCTTGCAAATACCACAGATGTTAGTTGAATGGAATTAATGCTCAAACAATTTATTCTTATTTTTTAGAAATAGCACAGGACTTCTATCGTTAAAATTTTTGTAAAGAATGGAGAGAATAATAGGTTGATTTTAAAGTACGGACGGAAAATGATTAAAAACAATTTATAAAATTGTATTATCAATGCTGTAGTAATCAAGAAGTATTGTTTGGTCAATGCAGAAATAATCTTTTTAATTCAGAATATTTAAATTGATTTCTGTGATCCTATTTATTTATATTTCTGGTGGAGGCTTTCTCACTGATAAAGGTTTTTTGTAGAACATTTATATTTTTAACGTTTTCTTCAGGTAGATCATCAGTTTCTTTAAATATCATTGCTGTTGGAATTTTGTCTCTGCAAATGTTTTTGAAGGGAAAATAATTTTTTTGTAAAAATTTTTTTTTTTGTCTGGTTTTAAGCATTAATTGTTTCTAAAGTGCTTTTTCATCGACAAAATTACGATTAATTAATTTTATTTTTGCCTTCTCTATTTTCATTTTTTCAATATCTCAACAAATAATTTCAAAACAGATGCATCTATAATAAATATAAATCATCAACAACAATAATTAAATGATTTTTTTAAATATTTGGTATGTGAAAAAATATTTAATACTTTTTAGAAAATTGTATTTACACATATATTCCTTTTCTTAATATCCTTAACATGTTTTATATTGAATTAACGTTAGGTGTTAGGAATGATGAAATTATATTCACAAAATGTCTTTTCGACTGACTACAGTAAACTTAATAAAAATCAAGAAAAAAGTTCCTGAATTACAGAAAAGAAGTGTGACGTGTAGTAAAAATTAAGGCAAGTAAGAAAAACAAATAATTTGTCTGAAACATAAATCGAATGAATTTGCTCCCAGTAAAAAAACGAACCAAATGATATTCTTTTCAGTTTTGGAAGAGAGAGAGATAATCTAATTTCGCCTATACTGGAAGCTCTTGAAAGTTAGTAAATGAGTAACTGAATATTTGAAACAATTCTTGAATGGAGAGTGAAAGCCGACTTTTTTTTTCGCTGGAATAGTTTTCGATTTCTGAAGGACATGACAAAATTAGTTTTTTCTCAACATTTTCAGAATAGTATGGAAATTTCCATACTCTCTTTTATCCATATTAGAATTAATGTACATTTTTTGTAGATATCCTAGTTGTATTTTCCTACCATTTAATATTTATAAAGAGAAAAAATTATGTCTTCGTACAATATGCTTCGTTCTTAAATTTAAATATCTATATTTCTTGGTGATTTCAAAAGCATTAAACAGTTTTTCGTAAAGTACAGAAACGTTCTTTTGAAATTAAAATTTTGAACTTTAGACTGTAAAAAATCTTATTAGTTAACTCACCTTTACAAATTTAAAAACGTTAATTTTCTCTGCATCAAGCAAGCGTAATTTCTCAAACATCAAAAGCATCTAATATTTTAACATAGTGTAGCATCTGTTATTTATTAATGATGCTAACAGATATGTCAGGCAGACAATGTTTAGCTAAAAATAAAATGTAATTAAAAAGCGATAAAAACTAAAATATTTGAAACGTTTAGATATTAACTCTTTTTAATCTATGTAATAAATATAACAATGAGTTACAACAATGAATCATAGCAATGAATTGCTAGTATGCTTCTGTATGGATTCAGTAATTTAATATAAAAATTATGAATTTATCGACAATCTCAATCTCTGCTATAGCATATTTAATATTTATTAAAAATAAAAACAATAGAAGAAAGCGATGACGCTACCAAAAGCGAAGTGTCAAAATGGCAGCAAAAGTGAAAAAGGTCTGAGAAACATAAAAACATCACATTAAAAAAAAATAAAAACGCATAATTAATTTATAATTTCACTTTATATACATTATTATCAATAAAAAATGAATGCCACCCTCCCAGACGATGAAAAAGTTCGCATAGGTAACTTATGTTATCATATTACATTAAGTTAATTAATTATTTACCTCCAATTACATTAGGTCAATTAACTTATTAACATTATGTTAATTAATAATACGTTATTAGCATTACGGTAGCGTAACATTATATTATCAGTTTATCTCACAAGTAATAAAATAACAAATAATATTTCCATTAATCTAAATATTAATTAATATGAATTATTTGAAATTTTCATTACATTTCACAGACAGAAATTTAGAGGACAAAATTTAAATTTTAGTGATATATTTAAATTAATGGCAAGACAATGGAGAAAAATAAATCTTTTATATACTTAGAAAAATGCGACATTTTAGTTTTAAAAGAACCGTTACTCTTATTAAAAGCGAAATAATTTTCTATGCATTTCAAATTTTTTGTTACTCTAATTTTCTTTGTAATTTCTAATTAACTACTGTATGGACTATAAAATTACAAATTTGTATTCTGCATTAGAAAGATTTTATATATATTTTTAAACTGGAAAAAGATTAAAAAGCATATCCATATTAAAAGTGACTGAGTAAATCAAATGTTTGGAATTACCAAGAACTATTATATAACGTCCATATTATACTAATCTGTCTCAAAAATCAGTCTATCAATCTAATCTCAAAAATTAAACTAATATCAATAATAATTTCAATCAATATTCGGTACTTTATTTTTATCCAACCAAAGAATAACAGATGGGAAATATTATTTAAATAATATATATTATATATTATAAATTATGTTTGCAAAGCGTTGGGCGTAGGGCTGACATCCCTATCCCATAAAAAGAAAGCATCTCCTGTCTCGAAATTTGCCAGTGGTCAGGACGGCCTTGGGCCACAAATTTGGCTGTTGCGCCAATGAAGAAGATATTATATTATTTATATGTTAGAATATTATATTACTATTTTTTAACAATTATTATTATTAATGATTGACTTGTCTGTTTGCTAATATTTTATATTTGTTACAAATTTTGTAATCATTGTTCCATGGGAAAACTACTCAGGTAATTAAAAAAAAAACGCTATAAATATTTAAAGTCAATTTTAAAAATTGCATACACTTAAATATCAGAATTTAACTCATTCTAAAAGAGTATTCCATTTCCATTTATTAATACGCTTTTATTAGTTTCACCTGTAAGTTTGTTTGTTTGTAACTGACTCTTTGGGCTCGATTTTTGCCTTACTTTAAGCAATCAGATTTAATTTAAACGTTGCAAACTTATCAAGGACCGACGACGCTAAAATATTTTGATAAGTTTATTATCTCATCATGATTAGGATCGCCAGAATTAGTGATTTTTATTTTAACTTATGAAGAGCCATTTAACTTAAGTAGAATGAAAGTAACTAAGACATTCAAACCTACGTGGGACAACGGCACAACGGATAACGCGCCCCGACTACGGATCCTGGCTGGCTCGACCTATTCGATTTAGCTTTTATTTTTTACAATTAAATTATTGTAAGAACTATAGTTCCAGTTCTCTGTATCGGGACCTCATATAAATAGCCATAGTTTCAGAACACTAAAAAACACACTTTTAGAGTTAATCAAAAAACAATTGTTAAAAAAGAATAAAATGACTGACGAGAAAATGAATGTCACAATTCTAAAAGCGTGGGGTGCTCGATATCAATCGTTATAACTTTTCACTAAAGTTTCCTTCGGAAATGCAGAGTTAGTTTAAAAAATATCATACAAAGCACCCCACGCTTTTAGAACAGTGACATTATTTTCTCGTCAATCATTTTATTCTTATGTTAACAATTCCTTTTTACTTTTAGTTTGATTAATCTAAAGCTGGATTTTTAGTTTTTTTAAACTATAATTTATTTTTTTTTTTAGTTTGATTAACCAGTAACCAGATAAGTTTGTTTCAGTAAAATAGCTCTAAGAAGTGGAAATATGTACATTTATGTTTTTTTTTTTTTATATAACTGCTTTATTAATTTTTGAGGTGTGTGTTGGATTTTGTCATTGTTCCTTAAAAATGCAAATATCTTGAAGTTGTCAGTTCAGAATTGTAAAAAACACATTACAAATTTTTATTTAATTAAATAAAAAATTATATTAATTCTATATTTTAGTTTTTAAAATTCATAATTGATAGTTTTGTTAGCATTTAAATTTTGCTAACAAAACTGTTAGTTTGAATTTTAAAAACTAAAATATAGAATTGCCCCATTGAAAATATTATGTTTTTCAAATATCACTCGCAAATGACGTTTAAATACTTTTGTAAGTTTTTTCTGAAGAATGATTGCGCTATTTAAAGTATTAATAACACAGAAATTATTTTATTAAATAGCTGAATATTTCATTAAAGATTTAAGTAAAATAAGTGAGGGTTTTAAAATATACTAAAATATAGTTCCTTGTTTTTTTTTTTTTTTAATTTTTATGATTATACAAAACAATTACATAATTACTTCAATATTATTACATTTTTACAATAAGAAATAAGAATTATTTCTACATTTTCATTTAATAATTGTACAATTTAATAATAGACCTACTAACACTTTTAATTAACCTTTATTACTCTAAATTACTGAAAGCACAATCACTTCTCAAATACATAAATGTATAGTAAGATTTCAATTACTAAAAATTTAGGTCAATTTTATATCTTTTGCGCAATATAACCACTTAGTAATATATTTAAATTATTGTAAATACAGATGTACTAACAAATAAATCATTTAAAATATATATATATAAAGAGAGAGGCATCATTTTAGTTTTAAAAGAACCTTTACTCTTATTAAAGTGGAGTAATTTGTAATAATCAATGTATTGTTGTATCTAATTTAATAATTAATGTGTGGTTTGCAAAATATCAATTTTCCCTTCTGCGGATATTAGAAAGAATATAAAAACAGATCAGTATTAATGTGACTCATAACCAAATGTATAAAATTATCAAACTATAACGTCCGTATCTTACAAACTATTCTGGATAAGAGCCTATTTTGAGGATAAATATATGTGCATTCCTACCACAACATGAAATTCATTCATGTTAAGTATGGCAAATACTACGTTCAGAAAATACAGTGCATTCATTACTACTTGTCATATATTGTGCAATCATGAATGCCTTATAAAAATAAAAGCTTCAAACCTCGCAGAACATTTGGAATTTACAAACGTTATAGAGCATTTTGAAGCTATTAATTATGCATGGCTATTAAATAAGTAAATGTGTCTTTATTTAAGATCATATTTGCCTATAAACAAGCAATATGGCATCGCATTTGTCAGTTGATTTATAAATATCGCAATAATGCAACTGAGACTCAAGTAACATGTCAAGAAATAAACTGAAACAAAGTTTCGACACGTTTTATGTTTACTAACACTTCATATGAACGAAATTATGGAAATGCTTTTCCGAATTAATACACAATATTCAACGATATACAAAATTAAATATTTAGTCAACAAATTGACAGATCTAAAATTCTTGCGACTTGTAAACTCCCACTGTTTGAATAAACTATTTAATCACGTTTATAGTTGAACCTACATGTGAATGAATGGGAAATCAAATACAGAGCAAATTGAAGGTCTGTACACAAATATTTCCTCTTAGGTATGTCAAATTTTTACATGGCCATGACAAACACTCTGAGAGCCCGGAAAAATAGCGCATTGATCACTGACATATTTAAGCACTGTTAATTACGCAGTAGTTCGAAAATGATACCTTTCGCCAACACAATCCGTTTTCAGCATGCTGACTTTCGGTTTTCCTTCAAAAGGCGGCCAGTCGCCAAATAAGCTGAGTTTTGTTCTTTTGCCATTGTGTTTGCATTGTCTACTAAGAATCACAAAGAGAATGACGACGTCGACTCATTTTGTAGGGATTCTGTTTTAAGAAGTAGGAAGAATGAGAAGAAAAAGTTTAACTAAACTATTTAATTTCAACTGAATTGCTTAGTAAGTTAAAATGCTAAATAGATAATATTGGATTGATTCTTTAGTCTAATTCATTGATATTCTTGGAACAATGCAAAAAAATTAAGTTACATCTGAGAAAGCTCAATCTCGTAAGTTAAAATGAGTAAGATTATGTTGGAATGTATATCTTTTTAATTTTTATTCTTGCAACCTCGTAAAGAATAAAAAAATGGAAAAATCGAAACTCGTAAGGTAAGGTGAGTAAAATATAATATTGGAATGAGTATTGATTTTTTTTTTTAGCCTATTTTCTATTCTTGCAGCATTGCAAAGATAAGTTACATTTGAAAAAACTCAATCGCATAAGTTAAAAAGCGTGAAAAGATGTATAGGAAGGAATATAGATTCTTTAGTCAAATTCTTATTCTTGCAGCATTGAAAAGATAAAGTTACATCTGTGAACTAATCAACTAACTAAAC